>CP136069.1:190153231-190254083 GCA_032622095.1 Siphonodentalium dalli
TATGGTCGACTCGCATATATAAGAGAATGCATTGGCACAGGGCATAACTGTAACCATCACAATGTGGTCAATGAGCCGGTTCCAATGATATCCATATTTGTATCGTTTTATTGAGACAGACCCAAGATATTTTAGGCTGTTGAAGCTTTATATGGGCATTTTTGGCCGGTTTGTTGGGTAAAGGGTTAAAGGTGGACTGGACACTAAATCCAGCCATTTATGGGACCATCACCTTTTATACTCAACAGATGCAACAAATGAATGAATTTGAGCCATGGATTAGTTCAAAAATACACCCATGTGCTCTATGAACGATGCAAATAACATGGTAATTATAATGAAAATGAGTTAATGACTCAAGTCATCATTCATAGATTGACTGATTGATTGATTGGGGTTTTTGTCGCTTTAGCAACTAAGGCCATATCACGACATTGCCAGTTTAATGGTGGAGGAAATCCGCACACTTGCGACTAATCTAACAGTGATTTCAATGGCTGATAAACTCGTCAACCATGTGCTGCAAACCACCTGCGAGTAACTGCCAACTCCACCAGATAACGATTTTGAGTTCCAAAGTCCACGATGGAAACATGTGGATTTGAACCCTTATCGCCAGCGCTGGAGGGAGAAACGACTTGGAGTACCCCTAACCGATTGAGCCACCGAGGCCCCATCATTCATAGAGCACATGAATGTATTTTGTATTAATCAATGGCTCTAATTCATTCATTTGTTGCCGATATTCTGTTGAGTATAAATGATGATCGTCTATTGACAGCTATTATTTCATCATTACTCTTACCAATGGTAGAAACATTTATAATTTTCTTGCTAGAAGACAGAGAGATGTGAATACATGTGGCCTTGTATTAAAATACTTCATTATGACTTTGTTTGCTGTTTCTGACTTGAAGGCCTGTTCTGTTTTCTATCGATGAAAGATGAGAGCAAAGATATTTCTACAACAGCAGTGTTCCTTTTGTGTGATTTGGCATAAACTTGCACGCACTGAAGCTGATAAATTTGGCTTGAAATAAAAACTCAATTCATGAATTGTTTTATGTCCTGGATTTTTTATTTTGCTATTTATCCTGAAGCATGTACTCATTGATTGCCGACACCCTCTCTGCTTACACCAAGATATAATGAGACTTGAACAGCAGGTCAGTTAAATTTGTGTTTATTCAATAATGATGATAGAGAGCTTGAAACGGTAACTTGTAGCTTGAATAGTAGGTTTGTTTGACCTTGGTTATAAATTATAAGTTACAGTAATGACCAAAGTAATTGACCACTTAACCACAGCAGAATTATGGGTAATTTTTCAGGATTTAGTCGGAAATATGGCTTGTTGCCATTCATCGGAAAGCTCTCGCCGAGAGCTTTCCGATGAATCGCAACAAGCCATATTTCCGACTAAATCCTGAAAAATTACCCATAATTCTGTTGTGGTTAAGTGGTCAATTACTTTGGGCATTACTGTAGTAGATTAGATCATTACATTTATCCAGTCTTTTTGAAAAGCCAACGAAAATCCTAACGGATGTATGTCTCGAGATTTGTCAATTATATTTCATTTCTACGACGACGCGACATTCCCAACATGACGTAATAAACCCACTTCGAAGACCTTTTGTTTCTTTTAGAACTCATATAAAGTTCTTTCCATGCCTTTAATGGCTACTTCCAGATTTCAAGGAGCTCTGCTACAAGTAACCTGCGTGTTTATTCACATAGATTCAGGCTCTCTGTCTGATATTGTGATATGATAAGAAAAGCACGATGAATTATTACATTTTGCTTTTTCTGTCTTTTGTTCTTCCCACCATTGAGTTGAATCCTTAGATATATATTTTTGCATACCAAGTTGTTACGGAGGCATAGGTAAACGACAATAGCCACATCTTTTGTATTGTCTTTGCATGCTATATAGTAGTGCTACTTTTAATGTTAATAACATGCAAACCTTATGATCTTCATATTATCACTGTGGACGGTAGTGATTATTTGTATGCTGTTTCATAGTGCTGTAATTCAAGGTCACTGGAAAAATGATTTTATGGAGTTATAACAACAAACAATGTAGATTTCAACATCTATGCATCGCCGGTGATAACTGACGGTGTTTTAGAGATCAGGTTCAGTGTCATTTTATGCCGAAACATTGATAAATAGCGGTTTGAAAACAAATCTTGCCGACATGTTTGTGAAATTTGGATGTTCATCGTTGTATTGTCCACATCTGTTTTTGAGACAAATTTGGAATAGAAATAGCCTATTGTATCACCGATATGAGGACAGCAAGTTTCGGATGTTATATTTCTGATGTTTGCGAGAAAATAACATAATTCTACTCACAGTTCTGACTTATTTTCTCTTTCTCCGCCTCGATTTACAGTACTATGAAAACATGTAGAAATAATTGGTTCTGTTCATACGCAGTGATAATGTTAAGTAATAAAAACATTAGATTTACTTTATAATTCTATCTGGTGCCATATAATTGAAACTTTTCTTCATAATTTAACCTAAGTGCCAATACATTCAATGGACAATGAATCTCTTATTCTTGATGACTACTGAGGAATTTTATGAAATTTCTTACAATCTTTCTAATAAAACAGTATCTTTGAAATTACGGAAAAATTTATACTGAAATTTCTCACTATTTCTGCAATATTTCTACAAACAAATGTTGGATTTGGACATTACTAATACATTAAATTGAACATTCTTGATATCAAACATAACAATACTGATCAATGAAAATCCCTTTAATGACATTTAGAGAAGCGTTGGTTTGGATCCTGTTAAGTTCTTTAATCCGAACCTTCGTATGTGCAGACTCAAATTTGTATACTTATGTATTTTGCAGTTAATGTACATTCCATTCGTTCGGAGTGTACCTGAATATATTTGAACTTGTTTCATGATCTTCGTTAAATAAAGTATTACGATGATACATGTTTGTGAATTAAATCACCCTGATACCCCTATGGTAGTTGAATTAAATCGCCCTGATACCCCTATGGTAGTTGAATTAAATCGCCCTGATACCCCGGTGGTAGTTGAAAACGATTTCACGTGTTGCGGGAAGGTAGAAAAATAAGTATTTGGGGAGGCATAACTGCCAGTTTAGCCTGTGTTAAATGTGACATTACTGGTTTGATGGGAGCTGGGCGGGGGCGGGGCGGGGGAGGGGTAACTACCAGTGTAGCCTGTGTTAAATGTGACATCACTGGTTTGATGGGAGCGGGGCGGGGGAGGGGGGGGGGGGTAACTGCCAGTGTAGCCTGTGTTAAATGTGACATTACTGGTTTGATGGGAGCTGGGGGAGGGGGGTAGCTGCCAGTGTAGCCTGTGTTAAATGTGACATTACTGGTTTGATGGGAGCTGGGTGGGGGCGGGGGGGGGGGGTAACTGCCAGTGTAGCCTGTGTTAAATGTGACATTACTGGTTTGATGGTAGCAGTAAATATTTGCTTACATTTTGAGAGTTCCACACATAGAAAATAAATAATGAGCCTTGTACCTTGTAATTGTAAAAAATTATATATCATATATAGAGGATCTCCAATGATGGGATACAAGATACAAGATTTTATGAAACGAGTTTGATAAATTTGATTCACAACGAGTCGTAGACCTCAAACTGACTAGTTCCCATCTACATGTCAATGTCAACAACCATGATGAGATGTGAATCAAATTTATGAAACAAGTTTTATAAATCTTATATCCCAACAAAACGAGCTAAAGATCTTGTATATCACATGAAAACAAGAGCATCGCTAGGGCGTGGCAAAATACGCCCTTTAGCCATTTCGAATTGTACTATCACAAAATAAGATAATACTTTGAGCTTACATTTGAAGAAAATCTGATATACCCCTAATTTCAATGCCAAAATGTGGTCAAATTCTAAGTCGAAAAATGGCCATAACTCATGTAAAAATAATTAGACAGAACCTTTATTCAAACTTGGCCTGTAGTTTTAGCTGGGAAATACACATAACAGGTTTGGTTCAGATCAAATAATCCAAACTGGAGTTATCGGTCAGAAACCAAAAATGTTAACAGACGGTCAAATTCTAAGTTGAAAAAGGGCTGTAACTCATGTAAAAATAATTGGACGGAACCCATATTCGAACTTGGCCTGTATCTTTAGCTGGGAAATACACATACCAACTTTGGTTCAGATCAAATAATCCAAACTGGGGTTATCGATCGGAAACCAAAAATGTTAACGGACGGACAGACAGACGGACGGACGGATGAACAAATGGGTAGATATGCAGCTCCGACCTATGTGGCTAGAAATGGTAATGTAGCTTTAGTTTTTTATGTGGCTTCTCAAGTAGCCATAAAATTTTATGTGGCTATCAAGTAGTAGATAGTGATAAAACTCCAGATTATGGATTCATAACATGTTGGAATTATAGCAGAAGAAGCTGATTAAAACTCAAAAACTTGCACACAGCAACTGGGACAGTGGAATAGGAGAAACTGACAGGCCCGTGATTGGGTAGCTAGCCACATAAATGTCCGACATCTCCTATTGACAGGTCATGGATGTCTAAATATATGGACTTTTTGTTTCCAAATTTTGAGTGACTACAAAATTAAATAAGCTGATTAGGCCAAATAGATCATTTTTGAACGTCCATCTGAAAGCTGTTACGTGGCTAGCCACGTAACGGAAGTTATGCACATAAATATCCATTTTACACAATCTTAGCCACATAAGTAGTCATTAGTAAACACGGACGGACTGATAACATAATACGACCTTTTTTCAAAAAGGGCGTATAAAAACTAGAGCTTTATGCCTTTTTAACAAATCAAAATCTTTAAAAGAAGCTAAAAAATGCATGTAAAATGCTTACATGCATGGCTTTGTACAACAGTATTGCGCGCTCTGGCTTGCGACAAAAAATATAGTCACCCAATTTGCCTCTTTGTTTTTGTGCCTATTTTCATTAGTGCAATGAAGTTGGACAATAATTGAACTTTAATGAACAATGCAATCATGTCTGGTATTTGTGTCAATAGCAGCTTTTCAAAAGAGTATAATGCTCGGTGTAATTTTTTTGGCGCGATGCCAAGTATCCCGGGAATCACACAGTTATTTGTCACAAGTGAGATATAAGGAAATATGTAATGGCTTTTTTAATGATATATGGGTTTCATGTGATATATATACATATATACAACTAGAAGGTGACCCGACTTCGTCCGGGGTTTGACCTTGAATTGACCGAAGGTCAAGGTCAGTTGGGGTAACGATTTGACCCGGACAAAAGTACCCGTCGAAATCCATCCTGTTTTACCAGATTTGACCTTGAATTGATCATTTTGAAGGTCAAGGTCAGGTCGGGGTCACGATTTGACCCGTCCACTCAGTGGACAAAAGTAACCATATGTATCAAATTTCGTGGAAATCTCATAAAAAATCGCGATTTGACCTTGAATTGACCCAATTTCAAGGTCAAGGTCACGTCACACGGGCAAATGAATAGGCTTATGAGACTACTCACACGAGTAAAGTGGGCGTGGCACTTTTTGGTACAGTGTGCGCTAAAAGTGGGCGTGGCACTTTTTGGAACACTTTTTTGGCAATTGTGCGCTGAAAGTGGGCATGGCACTTTTTGGTACACTTTTTGGTACATCGTGCGCTGAAAGTGGGCATGGCACTTTTTGGTACACTTTTTGGTAGAGCGTGCGCTAAAAGTGGGCGTGGCACTTTTAGGTACACTTTTTGGAACAATTTTTGCTACAGTGTGCGCTGAAAGTGGGCGTGGCACTTTTTGGTACACTTTTTGGTACAGTGTGCGCTAAAAGTTGGCGTGGCACTTTTTGGTACACTTTTTGGTACAGCGTGCGCTAAAAGTGGGCGTGGCACTTTTTGGAACAGCGTGCGCTGAAAGTGGGCGTGGCAATTTTTGGTACACTTTTTGGTAAAGTGGGCGTGGCACTTTTTGGTACAGTGTGCGCTAAAAGTGGGCGTGGCACTTTTTGATACACTTTTTGGTACAGTGTGCGCTGAAAGTGGGCATGGCACTTTTTGGTACACTTTTTGGTAGAGCGTGCGCTAAAAGTGGGCGTGGCACTTTTTGGTACACTTTTTGGTAGAGCGTGCGCTGAAAGTGGGCGTGGCACTTTTTGGTACACTTTTTGGAACACTTTTTGGTACAGTGTGCGCTAAAAGTGGGCGTGGCACGTTTTGGTACACTTTTTGGTACAGCGTGCGTTAAAAGTGGGCGTGGCACTTTTTGGTACACTTTTTGGCACATCGTGCGCTGAAAGTTGGCATGGCACTTTTTTGTACACTTTTTGGTAGAGCGTGCGCTAAAAGTGGGCGTGGCACTTTTTGGTACACTTGTTGGAACACTTTTTGCTACAGCGTGCGCTGAAAGTGGGCGTGGCACTTTTTGGTACAGTGTGCGCTAAAGGTGGGCGTGGCACTTTTTGGTACTCTTTTTGGAACACTTTTTGGTACAGTGTGCGCTAAAAGTGGACGTGACACTTTTTGGTGCAGTGTGCGCTAAAAGTGGGCGTGGCACTTTTTGGTACACTTTTTGGAACACTTTTTGCTACAGCGTGTGCTGAAATTGGGCGTGGCACTTTTTGGTACACTTTTTGGAAAACTTTTTGGTACAGTGTGCGCTAAAGGTGGGGGTGGCACTTTTTGGTACACTTTTTGGTACAGTGTGCGCTGAAAGTGGGCATGGCACTTTTTGGTACACTTTTTGGTAGAGCGTGCGCTAAAAGTGGGCGTGGCACTTTTTGGTACACTTTTTGGTAGAGCGTGCGCTGAAAGTGGGCGTGGCACTTTTTGGTACACTTTTTGAAACACTTTTTGGTACAGTGTGCGCTCAAAGTGGGCGTGGCATTTTTGGTACACTTTTTGGTACAGCGTGCGCTAAAAGTGGACGTGACACTTTTTGGTGCAGTGTGCGCTAAAAGTGGGCGTGGCACTTTTTGGTACACTTTTTGGAACACTTTTTGCTACAGCGTGTGCTGAAATTGGGCGTGGCACTTTTTGGTACACTTTTTGGAAAACTTTTTGGTACAGTGTGCGCTAAAGGTGGGCGTGGCACTTTTTGGTACACTTTTTGGTACAGTGTGCGCTGAAAGTGGGCATGGCACTTTTTGGTACACTTTTTGGTAGAGCGTGCGCTAAAAGTGGGCGTGGCACTTTTTGGTACACTTTTTGGTAGAGCGTGCGCTGAAAGTGGGCGTGGCACTTTTTGGTACACTTTTTGAAACACTTTTTGGTACAGTGTGCGCTCAAAGTGGGCGTGGCATTTTTGGTACACTTTTTGGTACAGCGTGCGTTAAAAGTGGGCGTGACACTTTTTGGTACACTTTTTGGCACATCGTGCGCTGAAAGTGGGCATGGCACTTTTTTGTACACTTTTTGGTAGAGCGTGCGCTAAAAGTGGGCGTGGCACTTTTTGGTACACTTGTTGGAACACTTTTTGCTACAGCGTGCGCTGAAAGTGGGCGTGGCACTTTTTGGAACACTTTTTGGTACAGTGTGCGCTAAAAGTGGGCGTGACACTTTTTGGTGCAGTGTGCGCTAAAAGTGGGCGTGGCACTTTTTGGTACACTTTTTGCTACAGCGTGCGCTGAAATTGGGCGTGACACTTTTTGGTACACTTTTTGGAAAAGTTTTTGGTACAGTGTGCACTAAAGGTGGGCGTGGCACTTTTTGGTACACTTTTTGGTGCAGTGTGCGCTAAAAGTGGGCGTGGTACTTTTTGGTACACTTTTTGGTACAGTGTGCGCTAAAAGTTGGCGTGGCACTTTTTGGTACACTTTTTGGAACAGCGTGCGCTAAAAGTGGGAGTGGCACTTTTTGGAACAGCGTGCTCTGAAAGTGGGCGTGGCACTTTTTGGTAAAGTGGGCTTGGCACTTTTTGGTACAGTGTGCGCTAAAAGTGGGCGTGGCACTTTTTGGTACAGTGTGCGTGGCACTTTTTGGTACACTTTTTGGCAATTGTGCGCTGAAAGTGGGCATGGCACTTTTTGGTACACTTTTTGGTACAGCGTGCGCTGAAAGTGGGCGTGGCACTTTTTGGAACACTTTTTGGCACATCGTGCGCTGAAAGTGGGCATGCACTTTTTGGTACACTTTTTGGAAAACTTTTTGGTACAGTGTGCGCTAAAAGTGGGCGTGACACTTGTTGGTACACTTTTTGGTGCACTGTGCGCTAAAAGTGGGTGTGGTACTTTTTGGTACACTTTTTGGTACAGCGTTCGCTAAAAGTTGGCGTGGCACTTTTTGGTACACTTTTTGGTACAGCGTGCGCTAAAAGTGGGAGTGGCACTTTTTGGAACAGCGTGCGCTGAAATTGGGCGTGGCACTTTTTGGTACACTCTTTGGTGCAGTGTGCGCTAAAAGTGGGCGTGGTACTTTTTGGTACACTTTTTGGTACAGTGTGCGCTAAAAGTGGGCGTGGCACTTTTTGGAACAGCGTGCGCTGAAAGTGGGCGTGGCACTTTTTGGTACACTTTTTGGTACAGTGTGCTAAATGTGGGCGTAAAAGTGCGACGCCCACTTTTATCGCAGATTGTACCAAAAAGTGCCACTCCCACTTTTAACGCACAATGTAACAACAAGTGCCACGCCCACTTTTAACGCACATTGTACCAAAAAGTGCCACGCCCACATTTGACGCACACTGTACAAAAAAGTGCCACGCCCACTTTTAACGCACATTGTACCAAAAAGTGCCACGCCCACATTTGACGCACACTGTACACAAAAGTGCCACGCTGACTTTTAACGCACACTGTACCAAAAAGTGCCACGCGCACTTTTAACACACACTGTACCAAAAAGTGTGGTGTACCAAAAAGTGCCACGCACACTTTTATCGCACACTGTACCAAAAAGTGTACCAAAAATTGCCACGCACACTTTTAACGCACACTGAACTAAAATGTGTACTAAAAAGGGCCACGCCCACTTTTAACGCACATTGTACCAAAAAGTGCCACGCCCACATTTGACGCACACTGTACCATAAAGTTCCACGCACACTTTTACCGCACATTGTACCAAAAAGTGCCACGCCCACTGTACCAAAAAGTGCCACGCTGACTTTTAACGCACACTGTACCAAAAAGTGCCACACCCACTTATTTTTTTTCGTCCGCTAACATACTATAACAAAAATATCTTAGTGATGCAGCACTCAAATACAGCCATTTTCCAAAAGTCTGAACCCACCCGCACGCTATCTCTCCGTTGGCCGGGTTAGTTTGAGAGTACAGCGGTTAAAGTTTGCGCATCTACACTGCCTAGTCCGAGCGAAGCGAGGCGCTGAAAAAACTATTTTGTCGTCCGCCAACATACGATACCAAAAATAGCTTAGTGATGCCGCACTCAAATACAGCCATTTACGGAGGAATTTTTCAAAAGTCTGAACCCACCCGCACGCTAGGATAGGATAGGATAGGATATTTTATTTCAATATACATATATAAATTAATACATAATACATTTGACAAATATTGTAATGTATATTCGAGGGGGTGGCATAGTCAGGCTAGACTGTCTTACTGTCACCCCCTTAGAGATGAATAAATGTTAACATATATAGGCGGTCAAGATTTATTGTACAATGCACGGCTATGAAATTATGTATTACATAATGGTTCCATTTATAGGATTATATAATTATATAATGGAGGGTATACGTATATATAAATCGTTTATTGGTTACTCGATGGTTTGTCTCTTTCTTGTCAGTGTCATGTTCTTTGGAAGTCGAGTAGGAGTGTGCTGAGTGAGGTTGTAGATTGCGATATATGTACGGGAGGTTACACTATTGACGAGCTACCACCCAGTCGGGACATCTTTGATTGTTGCATTTAATTGTTGCAGCATATTTTTTAATGCAATCGGCATGTACACGGCGTTTGAATGTGTGTCTGGATTGGTATGATGTAAATTCATTATCCAAGTTGTTCCATGTAGTTGGATAAGAATGGAATGGTAGTTGTTGGGACCAAGATGTTCTTGGTTTTTAAAAAAATAGTGGGTGCTTTTGCCGGGTGTCTGGTCCGTTTTTGCGTTTGGTAAACATGTCGGTGAATGATTCTATTAAGCGCATATGATACCAATCATGCATGAAAACAGCCGCTTGGACTTTGTGGATGTCGTATATTTTGAGTATATTTTCTTTTTTAAAAAGAGGTTCTGTGTGGCTTCTATATTTTTTATTACATAAAACTCGTATCGCGCGTTTTTGAAGCATGAAAATTTTTTTGACCGCAGGGACGTGTCCCCATATTTGAACACCGTAGACAAGATGGCTTTGTATTAGAGCATAGTATAATGTTTTAAGTGCGCTACCAGGAAAGAAGTGTTTAACTTTATTGATGTGGTATATGGCATTCACCATTTTAGAACAAACAGAGGACACATGTTTTTTGAAAGTCAGGTTTTCATCAATATGGATTCCTAAGAATTTTGTGGAGGATTCGTGCTCAAGATTTCCTATCTTTTTTCCTATCGCTATCTCTCCGTTGGCCGGGTTACTTTGAGAGTACAGCGGTCAATGTTTGCACATCTTCATTACATAGTCCCAGCGAAGCGAGGCGTTGAAAAAATTAGTTTTTTGTCGTCCGCCGACATACGATACAAAAAATAGCTTGGTGATGCGCACTCAAATACAGCCATTTACGGAGGAATTTTCCAAAAGTCTGAACCCATCCGCACGCTATATCTCCGTTGGTCGGGTTACTTTGAGAGTCAAAGTTTGCGCATCTTCACTACGCAGTCCGAGCGAAGCGAGGCGCTGAAAAATGTTTTTTTGTCATTGCCCACTTTGGAAACGCCCACTTATTACACACACTGTACCAAAAAGTGCCACGCTCACTTATAACGCACAATGTACAAAATGTGCCTCGCCCAGTTATAGCGCACAATGTACCAAAAAGTGCCACTTATAACCCACTTATAATTTTCTAATTGGATGACGTTTACAATAACCAATTTATTAGAAAAGCAGAATGATGACAAAACTGAAATCAATTTAAAAATCAATTGCTTCCGTTCGAACCTATGTTTTACCTATGGACTGTAGTTTAGATAAACTTGAGAGTCCAACTATTTTTTCCCTCATTTAAATACGAGTAAAGCAGTTTATTAACCAAGGTATACATGCAACGCATTTGACGTGACGTTGCATGAGGATAAACAATTTACTTAACAAGTAACTATTAATGCGGGGGGGGGGGGGGGGTCAGTAATATACCGGTACTCAATTTAATAATTACTGAAACTGACACATGTACAAGTAAATTCCCCATATTTAGCCGTCAACATCATTATAGAGAGCTCCGTTAGCGCAATCGGTAAAGTGAAATAACCCTTCTGCACCAGTGACAGACAATTGCTCTACGAACGACCAGGTGCGCGCCGTCAGTTCGAATCCCGGTGGATCGAACAAAATCGCAAAACTGGCTGAGTGTGCCTGTCTGAGTCAGATAGTGTGCCTGGATGGATACTTCAAGAAACGACTCTCCCTAACGGCGCGTGCTAGACTTTCTTGTGTTATCCCTGGTACTCTGTACCAAATAAAATCAATCAATCAAATCGCGTTCGTTTGATGATGATATTATGAGGCAATATAGATCAATTTGTTCCCGTTCCAATATCCTCATGAATTTTTTTACGAGTGCTCATTTGATGTAAAACGCCATCTTTTTCATCGTATATTTCATCATTATATTGTTGTACTTTGCAGCTGTACTTTGTGGGAAAATTTCACCCATTATTGTATGTTATAACAATGCCTATTGGAAGTTTATGGCATATGAATGGAGATGTAGCGCAAGTGGGATGTACGCCAGGAATGTTGTGAGCTCTGTTCCTATGTTGATAAGAAAGAATCTTATCTTTTCAAACATTGGAAAGACATTCTGTATTACATATAATTGATATTTCTATCATATGGGCCATTTGCGACTGAATTAAATAAACTATATAATATACATGAATTTTTTTTTTTAACTGCATGCACCATTTTGGCCATCATCTCTGTTGATTGACGTATGACATGTGTTTCCAAATAAGTGTTTCTATGTCGTTTGGCGTTTAAACGATTATTCCATCGATCAGAGCATACACGACTTGCTGGAAATCGAATTTTTCAACCGCGAAATCGGTTTTAAGTATCTAAACTGAACGCTGTGCGAGCTGAACTCTCAGATGCTATCGACCTTTAGCCACGCCCACAAATCCCACAACTCTAATCACCGCCATCAACAAAATAGTTCCAAAGCACACACCACTGCTAATCAACAATTACCTTCAATTTAATCAAAGTAATTAACTCACATATATAGCTATAGTCAATATCATCACGAATAACAAATTTCTCATCCCTTCGAACCCTTTCAAACAAATGCACAGTACAAGATTACTACACCAAATTCCAACAGGCATGATGTACTATTAATGTTGGAAGCCATTTTAATTTTTCGCCTCGCCAAATTTTTTAAATCAGGATTTCTCCAATAATTATTCTCCCAGGACGGACGTGCATTAAGTAAGTACTCCATGCTTAGCCAACCGCGTATCGCCACCTTAAACACACTACCAAATGCTTTTAAGTTTCTTGAAATTCGTTTGTCAACATCCATATTCCCACCCATGTTATTAGAATTTATCATAACAAAAAATTCATTTCTTCCAATTAAAACATAAATACGCGCTCAAACCTGTCAGCATAAGTATATCAACAACTTCAAAACTTGTGTTACTATCAAGCTTCCCAAAGACCGATGTAGATAAGGTAGGTACACAAAACTTGAGCATGCGTATATCAACAACTTCAAAGTGTTACAATCAAGCTTCCCAAAGACCGATGTAGATAAGGTAGGTACACCCTTCACAATGTCCGGTGTAGATAAGGTAGGTACACCTTCACAATGTCCGGTGTAGATAAGGTATGTACACAAAATTTGAGCTTGATTATGTCAGCAACTCAATCTATGCCATAAAATATAATTAAAATTCTATAATTCATCACCATTTGGAACATCTGGGCCTCATAATGTGCCCAGAGAGTAATAGAAAATAACTGAAATCCTAGAAACATTTCCCCTGTTATGGCTCCCAGAATTCGACAGATTTCAAACTATAAATGCATTTTCAATAGAAGGGGAATAACTCTATATCTAAAAGAGTTATTCCTCTTCTATTGAAAATAATTGACATTGTGCATAAATTTGATAATAGAACAGACGCCAGTTTCTCAATAAAAACAACATGTTCACAGTTATCACATCGAATTAGTTGAAAATACAATGTTTTGGAGCTTATTCTTTCAAATGGTATATAAATTAATATGGAATATATTTTAAATAGGAGGAAGAGTACTGATGATAGACACCATAGTGTGGGTTACACTGGTGTAAATATTTCCCATAGGCTTCAATGTTAACGTTTGTTGATCTGCATCAGAGGTCAAATGGAAACTGTTCAAACTGCCTTCGGATTATGTGAGCTTGACATCTGTGGAAACTTTCCCAATAAAAAAATCAACACCGTCTAGCAGGGAATCCACTTCAAATTTTCGTTTTTTCATGACTAGGGTCAGTTCCGCACTAAAAAAATATTGTCATTTTTTCAATCACACTTAAAATTTCTAAACAGCCACAACAGACTTCACCTTTAATGAATGGGCCTCTTGGCAAATGAAGTTTGTGGGAGAATGATTCCTTGAATTTTTGTCAACAGTTTACATTTAATTCATGCAACCAATCACAGCCCAGAGTGTTTTAACTGTGAAACTCTATACTCCTCCCGCAACCGCAGGGGGAGCTGGCTATAGTATTTACACCAGTGTAACCTGTGATTGTTCCCTACTGAAACGTGCTGCTTGTGTTCGTGGAGATACATTCTGACAGTGTCGAGATCCCGAGAGGATCAGCCTTCATCACGTGACTCACGGAAGATCGTCGAAGAGTCCTTATTACTTACATACTTTGTGTTAAAATTTAAATTGATTATGAGTTGGAACCGTAAGAAATTGGAAACTTTAAAGAAACAGACTTATCGAAAAACTTATCAAAATGCTTTCAAGAGGAAAAAAAAATATTCTTATTATATTCTATATCTTTTTTACTGACTGACACCCAGACAGAACGTGGGGAAATTTGCTTGTTTTTTTTTGGCATCTACTTGAGCGGACAGTTTAGATTGCAGTGACTCAATTTGAAATGAAAATCGCTATAGTTTCAATCAAATGAAATTTTGATGGAAATGTTCACAGATAGACGTGTGATAATAATGACCTTTGCATCATACAACCATCAACGTATATTATATATAGATTGATCATACAACCAATTGTTTTTCGAAGAAATTCTCCAATGGAATTTCCTTCTAATAAGCTTTCCATTAATGTATAATACTAAATTTTTCAGACTTTTAAAATCAGCTTGCCACCTAAACATACCCTATGCTTATGTCCATGCCTGGAAATAGTGTGTCTGACATTTGCAAAATGAGGTTCCCAGAGGGTGAATTTAGTAACGTTATCCTGCACGATGGGCTAGCATCACCAAATTCAGCCTCTGGGAACCTCATTCTGCTTAGGCCTTAACTGCTATGGGAGATCTAGGATCAGATTGGAGTTCCCCAGTTGGTGATGTTCACTCATTAGTCACCTCGATTATGTTATTTATCTTCTGCAAATTAGGGGATATAGCAGCCTGGTTATAGGGTGGCTAACATTTTTGCAAAATGAGGTCCCCAGAGGCTGAATTTAGTGATACTATCCCGCCATGCTTAGGCCCCATCTTCTGGGAAGTATCTATAGTCTCAAATTAACAATGTTGTTTGTTAATTTTTTCCTTTCTCTTTAGTTTCCCTATCCCCTAATTTGCAGAAGATAAACTGCATAAATGAGGTGATTAATGGGTGAACATCACCAACTTCAACTGGGGAACTTCAATCTGATCCCAGGTCTCTCATTGCAGTTGAGGCCTAAGCAGAATGATGTCCTGAGAGGGGAAATATGCTGATGTTAGCCCGCTGTGGGTGATAGTGTCACTAAATTCACCCTCTGGGGACCTCATTCTGCAAATGTTAGACACAACACATCGAGGATTGGACATTTAACAAGGATCTAGATCGTAAACTAAATTAACTGCTGACTTTTGAACAAGCCTTGAAATAGTGTGTCTTTGTCATTTGCAGAATGAGGTCCCCAGAGGGTGAATTTAGTGATGATACCCTGCATAGCGGGCTAGCATCACCAAATTCACCCTCTGGGGACCTCATTCTGCTTAAACCTCAGCAGAATGAGGTTCCCAGAGGGTGAATTTGGTGATGCTAGCCCGCTATGTGGGGTAGCATCACTAAATTCACCTTCTGTGGACCTCATTCTGCAAATGACAGACACACTATTTCAAGGCTTGCTTTTGAATGAGAAACTAGTCTGCAATCTGTCTCATAATAAAATGTGGTTCTCTCACTAATATCCACTACTGATATTTTATCTACATGAAAATTGTCAGCACAGATCTTTTGTCAACCTTCATGGCGAATTCGAGGATCATTTCCGGCTCCAATTTTATTATCTTACGTTCAGTTGTTTTGATGTGTTTGGAATTTATTTATCCTTATTTTTGTTCCTTTTAATTCAAATTATTTGCGATAAATACTAATGCAAGCAATGTTTAGTGTAAAAATGCAGCATACTCAACTTAAAGTTACTCAATCTGATCAGACGGTCCCCATACCATCAAGATACAACAACAACAACATATTTTCAAAATACGCTTTAGTTATCAGAATTGATTTATTGCAGCAAAATAATGCTAACCACTGTCAACTATGGTTTATAAAATTTCCGAAAACTTGTTATTTATCAACAAAATATGGCCGTATTATCACTAAAGTATCACGAAATTTGACCTTATTACCACTTGATTTTAGAGTTATCCATCTTCATCTGCAATTTTGTCCGACACCCTCCGTTTGACCACGTGTTTCTGGGCCACATATTATTACACATCTCGAGAAATAACGAACTTCAAAAATCAATATCTGATCACTCTCTTTGATGGGTGGGTTCCTCGACTCGACAAATATTTTTTACCCCCAAAACAGCTGCCCAAAACCAAAGAAATAGTAATTTAGGAGCGTCTGATCAGATTGAGTACCTTTAATTAATAATCTGTGAAATCTATGGATGGGATCACGACATTGTGTCTGATATATTACTTTAATGCAATCTATTTGCAACTCGAACCACAAGCAAACTCAAATGTAATGTGTAAATATATATTTATGAATGAATGAATATTTGAATGAAGACAATGATCTGAATGCATGTACAGTGAATGATAGGATATAATGGATAAAGCATTTACGGTTCAACTTTCATGCGCAACACTGTTTTGGTTAACCCTTTACCCAACAGAACGGCCCTGTGCCAATGCATTCTCTTATATATGCGAGTCGACCATAGGTCGCCTCGCATATATAAGAGAATGCATTGGCTTAACACATTAAAAATTATAAAATTGTTAAAGAATGTAAGAAAAAATGGTAAAAAGTGTTAAAAAAAGAGTTTTTTTAGGCCAATGCATTCTCTTATATATGCGAGGCGACCTATGGTCGACTCGCATATATAAGAGAATGCATTGACACAGGGCATAAGTGTAACCATCACAATGTGGTCAATGAACCGGTTCCAATGATATCCATATTTGTATGGTGTTATTGAGACAGACCTTTATTTGGCCGTTTTTGGCCGGATTGTTGGGTAAAGGGTTAACACAAAATTGGATACAAACATATTGAAGGAAATGACCAGTTTTAGTGTCAGAGATGGTAAAAATTATCATTATGATTCTTATTAGCCTTTTAGCTCAGAGAACTTGTCACCCTTTCATGACGGGAGTTGCGCTGGTGCAGTGTTAAAGATCCTGTGCCAGTGCATTATCTTATATAATAGAGAGCCTCACATATACAAGAGAATGCACTGGCTTACAAGGTCAAGGTAAATATTGTTAGGGCCAATGCATTCTCTTATATATGTGAGGCTCCTTATGGGAGACTTGCATATATAAGAGAATGCATTGGCACAGGGTTTTCAAAATATTTCAGGATGCTCCAGTCATGGAAGGGTTAATACTAATTTTGACCTATTTTAAGACAATCAAACTTGAGTCAAGTCCTGCTCTATTAAATTGTAGAAGTGAATTAACCCTTTACTCAACAGAACGGCCCTGTGCCAATGCATTCTCTTATATATGCGAGTCGACCATAGGTTGCCTCGCATATATAAGAGAATGCATTGGTTTAACACATTAAAAATTATCAAATTGTCAAAAAATGGTAAAAAGTGTTAAAAAATATTTTTTTAGGCCAATGCTTTCTCTTATATATGCGAGGCGACCCATTGTCGACAGAATGCATTGGCACAGGGCATAACTGTAACCATCACAATGTGGTCAATGAGCCGGTTCCAATGATATCCATATTTGTATGGTTTTATTGAGACAGACCCAAGATATTTTAGGCTGTTGAAGCTTTATATGGGCGTTTTTGGCCGGTTTGTTTGGTAAAGGGTTAAAGGGGGACTGGACACTAAATCCAGCCATTTATGGGACCATCACCTTTTATACTCAACAGATGCAACAAATGAATGAATTTGAGCCATGGATTAGTTCAAAATTACATACATGTGCTCTATGAACGATGCAAACAACATGGTAATTATAATGAAAATGAGTTAATGACTCAAGTCATCATTAATAGATTGACTTATTGATTGATTGGGGTTTTTGTCGCTTTAGCAACTAAGGCCATATCACGACATTGCCAGTTTAATGGTGGAGGAAATCCGCACACTTGCGACTAATCTAACAGTGATTTCAATGGCTGATAAACTCGTCAACCATGACTTTGTTTGCTCTTTCTGACTTGAAGGCCTGTTCTGTATTCTATCGATGAAAGATGAGAGCAAAACAAAAAAGAAGTTAATTGGCTAAATGAGATATTTCTACAACAGCGGTGTTCCTTTTGTGTGATTTGGCATAAACTTGCACGCACTGAGGCTGATAAATTTGGCTTGAAATAAAAACTCAATTCATGAATTTTTTTATGTCCTGGATGTTTTATTTTGCTATTTATCCTATTAGGTCAGTTAAATTTTCAACATAGGTCGCCTCGCATATATAAGAGAATGCATTGGCTTAACACATTAAAAATGATCAAATTGTCAAAGAATGTAGTAAATATTATAAGAAAAAATGGTAAAAAGTGTTAAAAAAAATAATTTTTTAGGCCAATGCATTCTCTTATATATGCGAGGCGACCTATGGTCGACTCGCATATATAAGAGAATGCATTGGCACAGGGCATAACTGTAACCATCACAATGTGGTCAATGAGCCGGTTCCAATGATATCCATATTTGTATCGTTTTATTGAGACAGACCCAAGATATTTTAGGCTGTTGAAGCTTTATATGGGCATTTTTGGCCGGTTTGTTGGGTAAAGGGTTAAAGGTGGACTGGACACTAAATCCAGCCATTTATGGGACCATCACCTTTTATACTCAACAGATGCAACAAATGAATGAATTTGAGCCATGGATTAGTTCAAAAATACACCCATGTGCTCTATGAACGATGCAAATAACATGGTAATTATAATGAAAATGAGTTAATGACTCAAGTCATCATTCATAGATTGACTGATTGATTGATTGGGGTTTTTGTCGCTTTAGCAACTAAGGCCATATCACGACATTGCCAGTTTAATGGTGGAGGAAATCCGCACACTTGCGACTAATCTAACAGTGATTTCAATGGCTGATAAACTCGTCAACCATGTGCTGCAAACCACCTGCGAGTAACTGCCAACTCCACCAGATAACGATTTTGAGTTCCAAAGTCCACGATGGAAACATGTGGATTTGAACCCTTATCGCCAGCGCTGGAGGGAGAAACGACTTGGAGTACCCCTAACCGATTGAGCCACCGAGGCCCCATCATTCATAGAGCACATGAATGTATTTTGTATTAATCAATGGCTCTAATTCATTCATTTGTTGCCGATATTCTGTTGAGTATAAATGATGATCGTCTATTGACAGCTATTATTTCATCATTACTCTTACCAATGGTAGAAACATTTATAATTTTCTTGCTAGAAGACAGAGAGATGTGAATACATGTGGCCTTGTATTAAAATACTTCATTATGACTTTGTTTGCTGTTTCTGACTTGAAGGCCTGTTCTGTTTTCTATCGATGAAAGATGAGAGCAAAGATATTTCTACAACAGCAGTGTTCCTTTTGTGTGATTTGGCATAAACTTGCACGCACTGAAGCTGATAAATTTGGCTTGAAATAAAAACTCAATTCATGAATTGTTTTATGTCCTGGATTTTTTATTTTGCTATTTATCCTGAAGCATGTACTCATTGATTGCCGACACCCTCTCTGCTTACACCAAGATATAATGAGACTTGAACAGCAGGTCAGTTAAATTTGTGTTTATTCAATAATGATGATAGAGAGCTTGAAACGGTAACTTGTAGCTTGAATAGTAGGTTTGTTTGACCTTGGTTATAAATTATAAGTTACAGTAATGACCAAAGTAATTGACCACTTAACCACAGCAGAATTATGGGTAATTTTTCAGGATTTAGTCGGAAATATGGCTTGTTGCCATTCATCGGAAAGCTCTCGCCGAGAGCTTTCCGATGAATCGCAACAAGCCATATTTCCGACTAAATCCTGAAAAATTACCCATAATTCTGTTGTGGTTAAGTGGTCAATTACTTTGGGCATTACTGTAGTAGATTAGATCATTACATTTATCCAGTCTTTTTGAAAAGCCAACGAAAATCCTAACGGATGTATGTCTCGAGATTTGTCAATTATATTTCATTTCTACGACGACGCGACATTCCCAACATGACGTAATAAACCCACTTCGAAGACCTTTTGTTTCTTTTAGAACTCATATAAAGTTCTTTCCATGCCTTTAATGGCTACTTCCAGATTTCAAGGAGCTCTGCTACAAGTAACCTGCGTGTTTATTCACATAGATTCAGGCTCTCTGTCTGATATTGTGATATGATAAGAAAAGCACGATGAATTATTACATTTTGCTTTTTCTGTCTTTTGTTCTTCCCACCATTGAGTTGAATCCTTAGATATATATTTTTGCATACCAAGTTGTTACGGAGGCATAGGTAAACGACAATAGCCACATCTTTTGTATTGTCTTTGCATGCTATATAGTAGTGCTACTTTTAATGTTAATAACATGCAAACCTTATGATCTTCATATTATCACTGTGGACGGTAGTGATTATTTGTATGCTGTTTCATAGTGCTGTAATTCAAGGTCACTGGAAAAATGATTTTATGGAGTTATAACAACAAACAATGTAGATTTCAACATCTATGCATCGCCGGTGATAACTGACGGTGTTTTAGAGATCAGGTTCAGTGTCATTTTATGCCGAAACATTGATAAATAGCGGTTTGAAAACAAATCTTGCCGACATGTTTGTGAAATTTGGATGTTCATCGTTGTATTGTCCACATCTGTTTTTGAGACAAATTTGGAATAGAAATAGCCTATTGTATCACCGATATGAGGACAGCAAGTTTCGGATGTTATATTTCTGATGTTTGCGAGAAAATAACATAATTCTACTCACAGTTCTGACTTATTTTCTCTTTCTCCGCCTCGATTTACAGTACTATGAAAACATGTAGAAATAATTGGTTCTGTTCATACGCAGTGATAATGTTAAGTAATAAAAACATTAGATTTACTTTATAATTCTATCTGGTGCCATATAATTGAAACTTTTCTTCATAATTTAACCTAAGTGCCAATACATTCAATGGACAATGAATCTCTTATTCTTGATGACTACTGAGGAATTTTATGAAATTTCTTACAATCTTTCTAATAAAACAGTATCTTTGAAATTACGGAAAAATTTATACTGAAATTTCTCACTATTTCTGCAATATTTCTACAAACAAATGTTGGATTTGGACATTACTAATACATTAAATTGAACATTCTTGATATCAAACATAACAATACTGATCAATGAAAATCCCTTTAATGACATTTAGAGAAGCGTTGGTTTGGATCCTGTTAAGTTCTTTAATCCGAACCTTCGTATGTGCAGACTCAAATTTGTATACTTATGTATTTTGCAGTTAATGTACATTCCATTCGTTCGGAGTGTACCTGAATATATTTGAACTTGTTTCATGATCTTCGTTAAATAAAGTATTACGATGATACATGTTTGTGAATTAAATCACCCTGATACCCCTATGGTAGTTGAATTAAATCGCCCTGATACCCCTATGGTAGTTGAATTAAATCGCCCTGATACCCCGGTGGTAGTTGAAAACGATTTCACGTGTTGCGGGAAGGTAGAAAAATAAGTATTTGGGGAGGCATAACTGCCAGTTTAGCCTGTGTTAAATGTGACATTACTGGTTTGATGGGAGCTGGGCGGGGGCGGGGCGGGGGAGGGGTAACTACCAGTGTAGCCTGTGTTAAATGTGACATCACTGGTTTGATGGGAGCGGGGCGGGGGAGGGGGGGGGGGGTAACTGCCAGTGTAGCCTGTGTTAAATGTGACATTACTGGTTTGATGGGAGCTGGGGGAGGGGGGTAGCTGCCAGTGTAGCCTGTGTTAAATGTGACATTACTGGTTTGATGGGAGCTGGGTGGGGGCGGGGGGGGGGGGTAACTGCCAGTGTAGCCTGTGTTAAATGTGACATTACTGGTTTGATGGTAGCAGTAAATATTTGCTTACATTTTGAGAGTTCCACACATAGAAAATAAATAATGAGCCTTGTACCTTGTAATTGTAAAAAATTATATATCATATATAGAGGATCTCCAATGATGGGATACAAGATACAAGATTTTATGAAACGAGTTTGATAAATTTGATTCACAACGAGTCGTAGACCTCAAACTGACTAGTTCCCATCTACATGTCAATGTCAACAACCATGATGAGATGTGAATCAAATTTATGAAACAAGTTTTATAAATCTTATATCCCAACAAAACGAGCTAAAGATCTTGTATATCACATGAAAACAAGAGCATCGCTAGGGCGTGGCAAAATACGCCCTTTAGCCATTTCGAATTGTACTATCACAAAATAAGATAATACTTTGAGCTTACATTTGAAGAAAATCTGATATACCCCTAATTTCAATGCCAAAATGTGGTCAAATTCTAAGTCGAAAAATGGCCATAACTCATGTAAAAATAATTAGACAGAACCTTTATTCAAACTTGGCCTGTAGTTTTAGCTGGGAAATACACATAACAGGTTTGGTTCAGATCAAATAATCCAAACTGGAGTTATCGGTCAGAAACCAAAAATGTTAACAGACGGTCAAATTCTAAGTTGAAAAAGGGCTGTAACTCATGTAAAAATAATTGGACGGAACCCATATTCGAACTTGGCCTGTATCTTTAGCTGGGAAATACACATACCAACTTTGGTTCAGATCAAATAATCCAAACTGGGGTTATCGATCGGAAACCAAAAATGTTAACGGACGGACAGACAGACGGACGGACGGATGAACAAATGGGTAGATATGCAGCTCCGACCTATGTGGCTAGAAATGGTAATGTAGCTTTAGTTTTTTATGTGGCTTCTCAAGTAGCCATAAAATTTTATGTGGCTATCAAGTAGTAGATAGTGATAAAACTCCAGATTATGGATTCATAACATGTTGGAATTATAGCAGAAGAAGCTGATTAAAACTCAAAAACTTGCACACAGCAACTGGGACAGTGGAATAGGAGAAACTGACAGGCCCGTGATTGGGTAGCTAGCCACATAAATGTCCGACATCTCCTATTGACAGGTCATGGATGTCTAAATATATGGACTTTTTGTTTCCAAATTTTGAGTGACTACAAAATTAAATAAGCTGATTAGGCCAAATAGATCATTTTTGAACGTCCATCTGAAAGCTGTTACGTGGCTAGCCACGTAACGGAAGTTATGCACATAAATATCCATTTTACACAATCTTAGCCACATAAGTAGTCATTAGTAAACACGGACGGACTGATAACATAATACGACCTTTTTTCAAAAAGGGCGTATAAAAACTAGAGCTTTATGCCTTTTTAACAAATCAAAATCTTTAAAAGAAGCTAAAAAATGCATGTAAAATGCTTACATGCATGGCTTTGTACAACAGTATTGCGCGCTCTGGCTTGCGACAAAAAATATAGTCACCCAATTTGCCTCTTTGTTTTTGTGCCTATTTTCATTAGTGCAATGAAGTTGGACAATAATTGAACTTTAATGAACAATGCAATCATGTCTGGTATTTGTGTCAATAGCAGCTTTTCAAAAGAGTATAATGCTCGGTGTAATTTTTTTGGCGCGATGCCAAGTATCCCGGGAATCACACAGTTATTTGTCACAAGTGAGATATAAGGAAATATGTAATGGCTTTTTTAATGATATATGGGTTTCATGTGATATATATACATATATACAACTAGAAGGTGACCCGACTTCGTCCGGGGTTTGACCTTGAATTGACCGAAGGTCAAGGTCAGTTGGGGTAACGATTTGACCCGGACAAAAGTACCCGTCGAAATCCATCCTGTTTTACCAGATTTGACCTTGAATTGATCATTTTGAAGGTCAAGGTCAGGTCGGGGTCACGATTTGACCCGTCCACTCAGTGGACAAAAGTAACCATATGTATCAAATTTCGTGGAAATCTCATAAAAAATCGCGATTTGACCTTGAATTGACCCAATTTCAAGGTCAAGGTCACGTCACACGGGCAAATGAATAGGCTTATGAGACTACTCACACGAGTAAAGTGGGCGTGGCACTTTTTGGTACAGTGTGCGCTAAAAGTGGGCGTGGCACTTTTTGGAACACTTTTTTGGCAATTGTGCGCTGAAAGTGGGCATGGCACTTTTTGGTACACTTTTTGGTACATCGTGCGCTGAAAGTGGGCATGGCACTTTTTGGTACACTTTTTGGTAGAGCGTGCGCTAAAAGTGGGCGTGGCACTTTTAGGTACACTTTTTGGAACAATTTTTGCTACAGTGTGCGCTGAAAGTGGGCGTGGCACTTTTTGGTACACTTTTTGGTACAGTGTGCGCTAAAAGTTGGCGTGGCACTTTTTGGTACACTTTTTGGTACAGCGTGCGCTAAAAGTGGGCGTGGCACTTTTTGGAACAGCGTGCGCTGAAAGTGGGCGTGGCAATTTTTGGTACACTTTTTGGTAAAGTGGGCGTGGCACTTTTTGGTACAGTGTGCGCTAAAAGTGGGCGTGGCACTTTTTGATACACTTTTTGGTACAGTGTGCGCTGAAAGTGGGCATGGCACTTTTTGGTACACTTTTTGGTAGAGCGTGCGCTAAAAGTGGGCGTGGCACTTTTTGGTACACTTTTTGGTAGAGCGTGCGCTGAAAGTGGGCGTGGCACTTTTTGGTACACTTTTTGGAACACTTTTTGGTACAGTGTGCGCTAAAAGTGGGCGTGGCACGTTTTGGTACACTTTTTGGTACAGCGTGCGTTAAAAGTGGGCGTGGCACTTTTTGGTACACTTTTTGGCACATCGTGCGCTGAAAGTTGGCATGGCACTTTTTTGTACACTTTTTGGTAGAGCGTGCGCTAAAAGTGGGCGTGGCACTTTTTGGTACACTTGTTGGAACACTTTTTGCTACAGCGTGCGCTGAAAGTGGGCGTGGCACTTTTTGGTACAGTGTGCGCTAAAGGTGGGCGTGGCACTTTTTGGTACTCTTTTTGGAACACTTTTTGGTACAGTGTGCGCTAAAAGTGGACGTGACACTTTTTGGTGCAGTGTGCGCTAAAAGTGGGCGTGGCACTTTTTGGTACACTTTTTGGAACACTTTTTGCTACAGCGTGTGCTGAAATTGGGCGTGGCACTTTTTGGTACACTTTTTGGAAAACTTTTTGGTACAGTGTGCGCTAAAGGTGGGGGTGGCACTTTTTGGTACACTTTTTGGTACAGTGTGCGCTGAAAGTGGGCATGGCACTTTTTGGTACACTTTTTGGTAGAGCGTGCGCTAAAAGTGGGCGTGGCACTTTTTGGTACACTTTTTGGTAGAGCGTGCGCTGAAAGTGGGCGTGGCACTTTTTGGTACACTTTTTGAAACACTTTTTGGTACAGTGTGCGCTCAAAGTGGGCGTGGCATTTTTGGTACACTTTTTGGTACAGCGTGCGCTAAAAGTGGACGTGACACTTTTTGGTGCAGTGTGCGCTAAAAGTGGGCGTGGCACTTTTTGGTACACTTTTTGGAACACTTTTTGCTACAGCGTGTGCTGAAATTGGGCGTGGCACTTTTTGGTACACTTTTTGGAAAACTTTTTGGTACAGTGTGCGCTAAAGGTGGGCGTGGCACTTTTTGGTACACTTTTTGGTACAGTGTGCGCTGAAAGTGGGCATGGCACTTTTTGGTACACTTTTTGGTAGAGCGTGCGCTAAAAGTGGGCGTGGCACTTTTTGGTACACT
This sequence comes from Siphonodentalium dalli, assembly GCA_032622095.1. NCBI lineage: Eukaryota > Metazoa > Mollusca > Scaphopoda > Gadilida > Siphonodentaliidae > Siphonodentalium > Siphonodentalium dalli. The sequence continues at coordinate 190,178,802 of CP136069.1, forward strand.
TTTTGGTAGAGCGTGCGCTGAAAGTGGGCGTGGCACTTTTTGGTACACTTTTTGAAACACTTTTTGGTACAGTGTGCGCTCAAAGTGGGCGTGGCATTTTTGGTACACTTTTTGGTACAGCGTGCGTTAAAAGTGGGCGTGACACTTTTTGGTACACTTTTTGGCACATCGTGCGCTGAAAGTGGGCATGGCACTTTTTTGTACACTTTTTGGTAGAGCGTGCGCTAAAAGTGGGCGTGGCACTTTTTGGTACACTTGTTGGAACACTTTTTGCTACAGCGTGCGCTGAAAGTGGGCGTGGCACTTTTTGGAACACTTTTTGGTACAGTGTGCGCTAAAAGTGGGCGTGACACTTTTTGGTGCAGTGTGCGCTAAAAGTGGGCGTGGCACTTTTTGGTACACTTTTTGCTACAGCGTGCGCTGAAATTGGGCGTGACACTTTTTGGTACACTTTTTGGAAAAGTTTTTGGTACAGTGTGCACTAAAGGTGGGCGTGGCACTTTTTGGTACACTTTTTGGTGCAGTGTGCGCTAAAAGTGGGCGTGGTACTTTTTGGTACACTTTTTGGTACAGTGTGCGCTAAAAGTTGGCGTGGCACTTTTTGGTACACTTTTTGGAACAGCGTGCGCTAAAAGTGGGAGTGGCACTTTTTGGAACAGCGTGCTCTGAAAGTGGGCGTGGCACTTTTTGGTAAAGTGGGCTTGGCACTTTTTGGTACAGTGTGCGCTAAAAGTGGGCGTGGCACTTTTTGGTACAGTGTGCGTGGCACTTTTTGGTACACTTTTTGGCAATTGTGCGCTGAAAGTGGGCATGGCACTTTTTGGTACACTTTTTGGTACAGCGTGCGCTGAAAGTGGGCGTGGCACTTTTTGGAACACTTTTTGGCACATCGTGCGCTGAAAGTGGGCATGCACTTTTTGGTACACTTTTTGGAAAACTTTTTGGTACAGTGTGCGCTAAAAGTGGGCGTGACACTTGTTGGTACACTTTTTGGTGCACTGTGCGCTAAAAGTGGGTGTGGTACTTTTTGGTACACTTTTTGGTACAGCGTTCGCTAAAAGTTGGCGTGGCACTTTTTGGTACACTTTTTGGTACAGCGTGCGCTAAAAGTGGGAGTGGCACTTTTTGGAACAGCGTGCGCTGAAATTGGGCGTGGCACTTTTTGGTACACTCTTTGGTGCAGTGTGCGCTAAAAGTGGGCGTGGTACTTTTTGGTACACTTTTTGGTACAGTGTGCGCTAAAAGTGGGCGTGGCACTTTTTGGAACAGCGTGCGCTGAAAGTGGGCGTGGCACTTTTTGGTACACTTTTTGGTACAGTGTGCTAAATGTGGGCGTAAAAGTGCGACGCCCACTTTTATCGCAGATTGTACCAAAAAGTGCCACTCCCACTTTTAACGCACAATGTAACAACAAGTGCCACGCCCACTTTTAACGCACATTGTACCAAAAAGTGCCACGCCCACATTTGACGCACACTGTACAAAAAAGTGCCACGCCCACTTTTAACGCACATTGTACCAAAAAGTGCCACGCCCACATTTGACGCACACTGTACACAAAAGTGCCACGCTGACTTTTAACGCACACTGTACCAAAAAGTGCCACGCGCACTTTTAACACACACTGTACCAAAAAGTGTGGTGTACCAAAAAGTGCCACGCACACTTTTATCGCACACTGTACCAAAAAGTGTACCAAAAATTGCCACGCACACTTTTAACGCACACTGAACTAAAATGTGTACTAAAAAGGGCCACGCCCACTTTTAACGCACATTGTACCAAAAAGTGCCACGCCCACATTTGACGCACACTGTACCATAAAGTTCCACGCACACTTTTACCGCACATTGTACCAAAAAGTGCCACGCCCACTGTACCAAAAAGTGCCACGCTGACTTTTAACGCACACTGTACCAAAAAGTGCCACACCCACTTATTTTTTTTCGTCCGCTAACATACTATAACAAAAATATCTTAGTGATGCAGCACTCAAATACAGCCATTTTCCAAAAGTCTGAACCCACCCGCACGCTATCTCTCCGTTGGCCGGGTTAGTTTGAGAGTACAGCGGTTAAAGTTTGCGCATCTACACTGCCTAGTCCGAGCGAAGCGAGGCGCTGAAAAAACTATTTTGTCGTCCGCCAACATACGATACCAAAAATAGCTTAGTGATGCCGCACTCAAATACAGCCATTTACGGAGGAATTTTTCAAAAGTCTGAACCCACCCGCACGCTAGGATAGGATAGGATAGGATATTTTATTTCAATATACATATATAAATTAATACATAATACATTTGACAAATATTGTAATGTATATTCGAGGGGGTGGCATAGTCAGGCTAGACTGTCTTACTGTCACCCCCTTAGAGATGAATAAATGTTAACATATATAGGCGGTCAAGATTTATTGTACAATGCACGGCTATGAAATTATGTATTACATAATGGTTCCATTTATAGGATTATATAATTATATAATGGAGGGTATACGTATATATAAATCGTTTATTGGTTACTCGATGGTTTGTCTCTTTCTTGTCAGTGTCATGTTCTTTGGAAGTCGAGTAGGAGTGTGCTGAGTGAGGTTGTAGATTGCGATATATGTACGGGAGGTTACACTATTGACGAGCTACCACCCAGTCGGGACATCTTTGATTGTTGCATTTAATTGTTGCAGCATATTTTTTAATGCAATCGGCATGTACACGGCGTTTGAATGTGTGTCTGGATTGGTATGATGTAAATTCATTATCCAAGTTGTTCCATGTAGTTGGATAAGAATGGAATGGTAGTTGTTGGGACCAAGATGTTCTTGGTTTTTAAAAAAATAGTGGGTGCTTTTGCCGGGTGTCTGGTCCGTTTTTGCGTTTGGTAAACATGTCGGTGAATGATTCTATTAAGCGCATATGATACCAATCATGCATGAAAACAGCCGCTTGGACTTTGTGGATGTCGTATATTTTGAGTATATTTTCTTTTTTAAAAAGAGGTTCTGTGTGGCTTCTATATTTTTTATTACATAAAACTCGTATCGCGCGTTTTTGAAGCATGAAAATTTTTTTGACCGCAGGGACGTGTCCCCATATTTGAACACCGTAGACAAGATGGCTTTGTATTAGAGCATAGTATAATGTTTTAAGTGCGCTACCAGGAAAGAAGTGTTTAACTTTATTGATGTGGTATATGGCATTCACCATTTTAGAACAAACAGAGGACACATGTTTTTTGAAAGTCAGGTTTTCATCAATATGGATTCCTAAGAATTTTGTGGAGGATTCGTGCTCAAGATTTCCTATCTTTTTTCCTATCGCTATCTCTCCGTTGGCCGGGTTACTTTGAGAGTACAGCGGTCAATGTTTGCACATCTTCATTACATAGTCCCAGCGAAGCGAGGCGTTGAAAAAATTAGTTTTTTGTCGTCCGCCGACATACGATACAAAAAATAGCTTGGTGATGCGCACTCAAATACAGCCATTTACGGAGGAATTTTCCAAAAGTCTGAACCCATCCGCACGCTATATCTCCGTTGGTCGGGTTACTTTGAGAGTCAAAGTTTGCGCATCTTCACTACGCAGTCCGAGCGAAGCGAGGCGCTGAAAAATGTTTTTTTGTCATTGCCCACTTTGGAAACGCCCACTTATTACACACACTGTACCAAAAAGTGCCACGCTCACTTATAACGCACAATGTACAAAATGTGCCTCGCCCAGTTATAGCGCACAATGTACCAAAAAGTGCCACTTATAACCCACTTATAATTTTCTAATTGGATGACGTTTACAATAACCAATTTATTAGAAAAGCAGAATGATGACAAAACTGAAATCAATTTAAAAATCAATTGCTTCCGTTCGAACCTATGTTTTACCTATGGACTGTAGTTTAGATAAACTTGAGAGTCCAACTATTTTTTCCCTCATTTAAATACGAGTAAAGCAGTTTATTAACCAAGGTATACATGCAACGCATTTGACGTGACGTTGCATGAGGATAAACAATTTACTTAACAAGTAACTATTAATGCGGGGGGGGGGGGGGGGTCAGTAATATACCGGTACTCAATTTAATAATTACTGAAACTGACACATGTACAAGTAAATTCCCCATATTTAGCCGTCAACATCATTATAGAGAGCTCCGTTAGCGCAATCGGTAAAGTGAAATAACCCTTCTGCACCAGTGACAGACAATTGCTCTACGAACGACCAGGTGCGCGCCGTCAGTTCGAATCCCGGTGGATCGAACAAAATCGCAAAACTGGCTGAGTGTGCCTGTCTGAGTCAGATAGTGTGCCTGGATGGATACTTCAAGAAACGACTCTCCCTAACGGCGCGTGCTAGACTTTCTTGTGTTATCCCTGGTACTCTGTACCAAATAAAATCAATCAATCAAATCGCGTTCGTTTGATGATGATATTATGAGGCAATATAGATCAATTTGTTCCCGTTCCAATATCCTCATGAATTTTTTTACGAGTGCTCATTTGATGTAAAACGCCATCTTTTTCATCGTATATTTCATCATTATATTGTTGTACTTTGCAGCTGTACTTTGTGGGAAAATTTCACCCATTATTGTATGTTATAACAATGCCTATTGGAAGTTTATGGCATATGAATGGAGATGTAGCGCAAGTGGGATGTACGCCAGGAATGTTGTGAGCTCTGTTCCTATGTTGATAAGAAAGAATCTTATCTTTTCAAACATTGGAAAGACATTCTGTATTACATATAATTGATATTTCTATCATATGGGCCATTTGCGACTGAATTAAATAAACTATATAATATACATGAATTTTTTTTTTTAACTGCATGCACCATTTTGGCCATCATCTCTGTTGATTGACGTATGACATGTGTTTCCAAATAAGTGTTTCTATGTCGTTTGGCGTTTAAACGATTATTCCATCGATCAGAGCATACACGACTTGCTGGAAATCGAATTTTTCAACCGCGAAATCGGTTTTAAGTATCTAAACTGAACGCTGTGCGAGCTGAACTCTCAGATGCTATCGACCTTTAGCCACGCCCACAAATCCCACAACTCTAATCACCGCCATCAACAAAATAGTTCCAAAGCACACACCACTGCTAATCAACAATTACCTTCAATTTAATCAAAGTAATTAACTCACATATATAGCTATAGTCAATATCATCACGAATAACAAATTTCTCATCCCTTCGAACCCTTTCAAACAAATGCACAGTACAAGATTACTACACCAAATTCCAACAGGCATGATGTACTATTAATGTTGGAAGCCATTTTAATTTTTCGCCTCGCCAAATTTTTTAAATCAGGATTTCTCCAATAATTATTCTCCCAGGACGGACGTGCATTAAGTAAGTACTCCATGCTTAGCCAACCGCGTATCGCCACCTTAAACACACTACCAAATGCTTTTAAGTTTCTTGAAATTCGTTTGTCAACATCCATATTCCCACCCATGTTATTAGAATTTATCATAACAAAAAATTCATTTCTTCCAATTAAAACATAAATACGCGCTCAAACCTGTCAGCATAAGTATATCAACAACTTCAAAACTTGTGTTACTATCAAGCTTCCCAAAGACCGATGTAGATAAGGTAGGTACACAAAACTTGAGCATGCGTATATCAACAACTTCAAAGTGTTACAATCAAGCTTCCCAAAGACCGATGTAGATAAGGTAGGTACACCCTTCACAATGTCCGGTGTAGATAAGGTAGGTACACCTTCACAATGTCCGGTGTAGATAAGGTATGTACACAAAATTTGAGCTTGATTATGTCAGCAACTCAATCTATGCCATAAAATATAATTAAAATTCTATAATTCATCACCATTTGGAACATCTGGGCCTCATAATGTGCCCAGAGAGTAATAGAAAATAACTGAAATCCTAGAAACATTTCCCCTGTTATGGCTCCCAGAATTCGACAGATTTCAAACTATAAATGCATTTTCAATAGAAGGGGAATAACTCTATATCTAAAAGAGTTATTCCTCTTCTATTGAAAATAATTGACATTGTGCATAAATTTGATAATAGAACAGACGCCAGTTTCTCAATAAAAACAACATGTTCACAGTTATCACATCGAATTAGTTGAAAATACAATGTTTTGGAGCTTATTCTTTCAAATGGTATATAAATTAATATGGAATATATTTTAAATAGGAGGAAGAGTACTGATGATAGACACCATAGTGTGGGTTACACTGGTGTAAATATTTCCCATAGGCTTCAATGTTAACGTTTGTTGATCTGCATCAGAGGTCAAATGGAAACTGTTCAAACTGCCTTCGGATTATGTGAGCTTGACATCTGTGGAAACTTTCCCAATAAAAAAATCAACACCGTCTAGCAGGGAATCCACTTCAAATTTTCGTTTTTTCATGACTAGGGTCAGTTCCGCACTAAAAAAATATTGTCATTTTTTCAATCACACTTAAAATTTCTAAACAGCCACAACAGACTTCACCTTTAATGAATGGGCCTCTTGGCAAATGAAGTTTGTGGGAGAATGATTCCTTGAATTTTTGTCAACAGTTTACATTTAATTCATGCAACCAATCACAGCCCAGAGTGTTTTAACTGTGAAACTCTATACTCCTCCCGCAACCGCAGGGGGAGCTGGCTATAGTATTTACACCAGTGTAACCTGTGATTGTTCCCTACTGAAACGTGCTGCTTGTGTTCGTGGAGATACATTCTGACAGTGTCGAGATCCCGAGAGGATCAGCCTTCATCACGTGACTCACGGAAGATCGTCGAAGAGTCCTTATTACTTACATACTTTGTGTTAAAATTTAAATTGATTATGAGTTGGAACCGTAAGAAATTGGAAACTTTAAAGAAACAGACTTATCGAAAAACTTATCAAAATGCTTTCAAGAGGAAAAAAAAATATTCTTATTATATTCTATATCTTTTTTACTGACTGACACCCAGACAGAACGTGGGGAAATTTGCTTGTTTTTTTTTGGCATCTACTTGAGCGGACAGTTTAGATTGCAGTGACTCAATTTGAAATGAAAATCGCTATAGTTTCAATCAAATGAAATTTTGATGGAAATGTTCACAGATAGACGTGTGATAATAATGACCTTTGCATCATACAACCATCAACGTATATTATATATAGATTGATCATACAACCAATTGTTTTTCGAAGAAATTCTCCAATGGAATTTCCTTCTAATAAGCTTTCCATTAATGTATAATACTAAATTTTTCAGACTTTTAAAATCAGCTTGCCACCTAAACATACCCTATGCTTATGTCCATGCCTGGAAATAGTGTGTCTGACATTTGCAAAATGAGGTTCCCAGAGGGTGAATTTAGTAACGTTATCCTGCACGATGGGCTAGCATCACCAAATTCAGCCTCTGGGAACCTCATTCTGCTTAGGCCTTAACTGCTATGGGAGATCTAGGATCAGATTGGAGTTCCCCAGTTGGTGATGTTCACTCATTAGTCACCTCGATTATGTTATTTATCTTCTGCAAATTAGGGGATATAGCAGCCTGGTTATAGGGTGGCTAACATTTTTGCAAAATGAGGTCCCCAGAGGCTGAATTTAGTGATACTATCCCGCCATGCTTAGGCCCCATCTTCTGGGAAGTATCTATAGTCTCAAATTAACAATGTTGTTTGTTAATTTTTTCCTTTCTCTTTAGTTTCCCTATCCCCTAATTTGCAGAAGATAAACTGCATAAATGAGGTGATTAATGGGTGAACATCACCAACTTCAACTGGGGAACTTCAATCTGATCCCAGGTCTCTCATTGCAGTTGAGGCCTAAGCAGAATGATGTCCTGAGAGGGGAAATATGCTGATGTTAGCCCGCTGTGGGTGATAGTGTCACTAAATTCACCCTCTGGGGACCTCATTCTGCAAATGTTAGACACAACACATCGAGGATTGGACATTTAACAAGGATCTAGATCGTAAACTAAATTAACTGCTGACTTTTGAACAAGCCTTGAAATAGTGTGTCTTTGTCATTTGCAGAATGAGGTCCCCAGAGGGTGAATTTAGTGATGATACCCTGCATAGCGGGCTAGCATCACCAAATTCACCCTCTGGGGACCTCATTCTGCTTAAACCTCAGCAGAATGAGGTTCCCAGAGGGTGAATTTGGTGATGCTAGCCCGCTATGTGGGGTAGCATCACTAAATTCACCTTCTGTGGACCTCATTCTGCAAATGACAGACACACTATTTCAAGGCTTGCTTTTGAATGAGAAACTAGTCTGCAATCTGTCTCATAATAAAATGTGGTTCTCTCACTAATATCCACTACTGATATTTTATCTACATGAAAATTGTCAGCACAGATCTTTTGTCAACCTTCATGGCGAATTCGAGGATCATTTCCGGCTCCAATTTTATTATCTTACGTTCAGTTGTTTTGATGTGTTTGGAATTTATTTATCCTTATTTTTGTTCCTTTTAATTCAAATTATTTGCGATAAATACTAATGCAAGCAATGTTTAGTGTAAAAATGCAGCATACTCAACTTAAAGTTACTCAATCTGATCAGACGGTCCCCATACCATCAAGATACAACAACAACAACATATTTTCAAAATACGCTTTAGTTATCAGAATTGATTTATTGCAGCAAAATAATGCTAACCACTGTCAACTATGGTTTATAAAATTTCCGAAAACTTGTTATTTATCAACAAAATATGGCCGTATTATCACTAAAGTATCACGAAATTTGACCTTATTACCACTTGATTTTAGAGTTATCCATCTTCATCTGCAATTTTGTCCGACACCCTCCGTTTGACCACGTGTTTCTGGGCCACATATTATTACACATCTCGAGAAATAACGAACTTCAAAAATCAATATCTGATCACTCTCTTTGATGGGTGGGTTCCTCGACTCGACAAATATTTTTTACCCCCAAAACAGCTGCCCAAAACCAAAGAAATAGTAATTTAGGAGCGTCTGATCAGATTGAGTACCTTTAATTAATAATCTGTGAAATCTATGGATGGGATCACGACATTGTGTCTGATATATTACTTTAATGCAATCTATTTGCAACTCGAACCACAAGCAAACTCAAATGTAATGTGTAAATATATATTTATGAATGAATGAATATTTGAATGAAGACAATGATCTGAATGCATGTACAGTGAATGATAGGATATAATGGATAAAGCATTTACGGTTCAACTTTCATGCGCAACACTGTTTTGGTTAACCCTTTACCCAACAGAACGGCCCTGTGCCAATGCATTCTCTTATATATGCGAGTCGACCATAGGTCGCCTCGCATATATAAGAGAATGCATTGGCTTAACACATTAAAAATTATAAAATTGTTAAAGAATGTAAGAAAAAATGGTAAAAAGTGTTAAAAAAAGAGTTTTTTTAGGCCAATGCATTCTCTTATATATGCGAGGCGACCTATGGTCGACTCGCATATATAAGAGAATGCATTGACACAGGGCATAAGTGTAACCATCACAATGTGGTCAATGAACCGGTTCCAATGATATCCATATTTGTATGGTGTTATTGAGACAGACCTTTATTTGGCCGTTTTTGGCCGGATTGTTGGGTAAAGGGTTAACACAAAATTGGATACAAACATATTGAAGGAAATGACCAGTTTTAGTGTCAGAGATGGTAAAAATTATCATTATGATTCTTATTAGCCTTTTAGCTCAGAGAACTTGTCACCCTTTCATGACGGGAGTTGCGCTGGTGCAGTGTTAAAGATCCTGTGCCAGTGCATTATCTTATATAATAGAGAGCCTCACATATACAAGAGAATGCACTGGCTTACAAGGTCAAGGTAAATATTGTTAGGGCCAATGCATTCTCTTATATATGTGAGGCTCCTTATGGGAGACTTGCATATATAAGAGAATGCATTGGCACAGGGTTTTCAAAATATTTCAGGATGCTCCAGTCATGGAAGGGTTAATACTAATTTTGACCTATTTTAAGACAATCAAACTTGAGTCAAGTCCTGCTCTATTAAATTGTAGAAGTGAATTAACCCTTTACTCAACAGAACGGCCCTGTGCCAATGCATTCTCTTATATATGCGAGTCGACCATAGGTTGCCTCGCATATATAAGAGAATGCATTGGTTTAACACATTAAAAATTATCAAATTGTCAAAAAATGGTAAAAAGTGTTAAAAAATATTTTTTTAGGCCAATGCTTTCTCTTATATATGCGAGGCGACCCATTGTCGACAGAATGCATTGGCACAGGGCATAACTGTAACCATCACAATGTGGTCAATGAGCCGGTTCCAATGATATCCATATTTGTATGGTTTTATTGAGACAGACCCAAGATATTTTAGGCTGTTGAAGCTTTATATGGGCGTTTTTGGCCGGTTTGTTTGGTAAAGGGTTAAAGGGGGACTGGACACTAAATCCAGCCATTTATGGGACCATCACCTTTTATACTCAACAGATGCAACAAATGAATGAATTTGAGCCATGGATTAGTTCAAAATTACATACATGTGCTCTATGAACGATGCAAACAACATGGTAATTATAATGAAAATGAGTTAATGACTCAAGTCATCATTAATAGATTGACTTATTGATTGATTGGGGTTTTTGTCGCTTTAGCAACTAAGGCCATATCACGACATTGCCAGTTTAATGGTGGAGGAAATCCGCACACTTGCGACTAATCTAACAGTGATTTCAATGGCTGATAAACTCGTCAACCATGACTTTGTTTGCTCTTTCTGACTTGAAGGCCTGTTCTGTATTCTATCGATGAAAGATGAGAGCAAAACAAAAAAGAAGTTAATTGGCTAAATGAGATATTTCTACAACAGCGGTGTTCCTTTTGTGTGATTTGGCATAAACTTGCACGCACTGAGGCTGATAAATTTGGCTTGAAATAAAAACTCAATTCATGAATTTTTTTATGTCCTGGATGTTTTATTTTGCTATTTATCCTATTAGGTCAGTTAAATTTTCAACATAGGTCGCCTCGCATATATAAGAGAATGCATTGGCTTAACACATTAAAAATGATCAAATTGTCAAAGAATGTAGTAAATATTATAAGAAAAAATGGTAAAAAGTGTTAAAAAAAATAATTTTTTAGGCCAATGCATTCTCTTATATATGCGAGGCGACCTATGGTCGACTCGCATATATAAGAGAATGCATTGGCACAGGGCATAACTGTAACCATCACAATGTGGTCAATGAGCCGGTTCCAATGATATCCATATTTGTATCGTTTTATTGAGACAGACCCAAGATATTTTAGGCTGTTGAAGCTTTATATGGGCATTTTTGGCCGGTTTGTTGGGTAAAGGGTTAAAGGTGGACTGGACACTAAATCCAGCCATTTATGGGACCATCACCTTTTATACTCAACAGATGCAACAAATGAATGAATTTGAGCCATGGATTAGTTCAAAAATACACCCATGTGCTCTATGAACGATGCAAATAACATGGTAATTATAATGAAAATGAGTTAATGACTCAAGTCATCATTCATAGATTGACTGATTGATTGATTGGGGTTTTTGTCGCTTTAGCAACTAAGGCCATATCACGACATTGCCAGTTTAATGGTGGAGGAAATCCGCACACTTGCGACTAATCTAACAGTGATTTCAATGGCTGATAAACTCGTCAACCATGTGCTGCAAACCACCTGCGAGTAACTGCCAACTCCACCAGATAACGATTTTGAGTTCCAAAGTCCACGATGGAAACATGTGGATTTGAACCCTTATCGCCAGCGCTGGAGGGAGAAACGACTTGGAGTACCCCTAACCGATTGAGCCACCGAGGCCCCATCATTCATAGAGCACATGAATGTATTTTGTATTAATCAATGGCTCTAATTCATTCATTTGTTGCCGATATTCTGTTGAGTATAAATGATGATCGTCTATTGACAGCTATTATTTCATCATTACTCTTACCAATGGTAGAAACATTTATAATTTTCTTGCTAGAAGACAGAGAGATGTGAATACATGTGGCCTTGTATTAAAATACTTCATTATGACTTTGTTTGCTGTTTCTGACTTGAAGGCCTGTTCTGTTTTCTATCGATGAAAGATGAGAGCAAAGATATTTCTACAACAGCAGTGTTCCTTTTGTGTGATTTGGCATAAACTTGCACGCACTGAAGCTGATAAATTTGGCTTGAAATAAAAACTCAATTCATGAATTGTTTTATGTCCTGGATTTTTTATTTTGCTATTTATCCTGAAGCATGTACTCATTGATTGCCGACACCCTCTCTGCTTACACCAAGATATAATGAGACTTGAACAGCAGGTCAGTTAAATTTGTGTTTATTCAATAATGATGATAGAGAGCTTGAAACGGTAACTTGTAGCTTGAATAGTAGGTTTGTTTGACCTTGGTTATAAATTATAAGTTACAGTAATGACCAAAGTAATTGACCACTTAACCACAGCAGAATTATGGGTAATTTTTCAGGATTTAGTCGGAAATATGGCTTGTTGCCATTCATCGGAAAGCTCTCGCCGAGAGCTTTCCGATGAATCGCAACAAGCCATATTTCCGACTAAATCCTGAAAAATTACCCATAATTCTGTTGTGGTTAAGTGGTCAATTACTTTGGGCATTACTGTAGTAGATTAGATCATTACATTTATCCAGTCTTTTTGAAAAGCCAACGAAAATCCTAACGGATGTATGTCTCGAGATTTGTCAATTATATTTCATTTCTACGACGACGCGACATTCCCAACATGACGTAATAAACCCACTTCGAAGACCTTTTGTTTCTTTTAGAACTCATATAAAGTTCTTTCCATGCCTTTAATGGCTACTTCCAGATTTCAAGGAGCTCTGCTACAAGTAACCTGCGTGTTTATTCACATAGATTCAGGCTCTCTGTCTGATATTGTGATATGATAAGAAAAGCACGATGAATTATTACATTTTGCTTTTTCTGTCTTTTGTTCTTCCCACCATTGAGTTGAATCCTTAGATATATATTTTTGCATACCAAGTTGTTACGGAGGCATAGGTAAACGACAATAGCCACATCTTTTGTATTGTCTTTGCATGCTATATAGTAGTGCTACTTTTAATGTTAATAACATGCAAACCTTATGATCTTCATATTATCACTGTGGACGGTAGTGATTATTTGTATGCTGTTTCATAGTGCTGTAATTCAAGGTCACTGGAAAAATGATTTTATGGAGTTATAACAACAAACAATGTAGATTTCAACATCTATGCATCGCCGGTGATAACTGACGGTGTTTTAGAGATCAGGTTCAGTGTCATTTTATGCCGAAACATTGATAAATAGCGGTTTGAAAACAAATCTTGCCGACATGTTTGTGAAATTTGGATGTTCATCGTTGTATTGTCCACATCTGTTTTTGAGACAAATTTGGAATAGAAATAGCCTATTGTATCACCGATATGAGGACAGCAAGTTTCGGATGTTATATTTCTGATGTTTGCGAGAAAATAACATAATTCTACTCACAGTTCTGACTTATTTTCTCTTTCTCCGCCTCGATTTACAGTACTATGAAAACATGTAGAAATAATTGGTTCTGTTCATACGCAGTGATAATGTTAAGTAATAAAAACATTAGATTTACTTTATAATTCTATCTGGTGCCATATAATTGAAACTTTTCTTCATAATTTAACCTAAGTGCCAATACATTCAATGGACAATGAATCTCTTATTCTTGATGACTACTGAGGAATTTTATGAAATTTCTTACAATCTTTCTAATAAAACAGTATCTTTGAAATTACGGAAAAATTTATACTGAAATTTCTCACTATTTCTGCAATATTTCTACAAACAAATGTTGGATTTGGACATTACTAATACATTAAATTGAACATTCTTGATATCAAACATAACAATACTGATCAATGAAAATCCCTTTAATGACATTTAGAGAAGCGTTGGTTTGGATCCTGTTAAGTTCTTTAATCCGAACCTTCGTATGTGCAGACTCAAATTTGTATACTTATGTATTTTGCAGTTAATGTACATTCCATTCGTTCGGAGTGTACCTGAATATATTTGAACTTGTTTCATGATCTTCGTTAAATAAAGTATTACGATGATACATGTTTGTGAATTAAATCACCCTGATACCCCTATGGTAGTTGAATTAAATCGCCCTGATACCCCTATGGTAGTTGAATTAAATCGCCCTGATACCCCGGTGGTAGTTGAAAACGATTTCACGTGTTGCGGGAAGGTAGAAAAATAAGTATTTGGGGAGGCATAACTGCCAGTTTAGCCTGTGTTAAATGTGACATTACTGGTTTGATGGGAGCTGGGCGGGGGCGGGGCGGGGGAGGGGTAACTACCAGTGTAGCCTGTGTTAAATGTGACATCACTGGTTTGATGGGAGCGGGGCGGGGGAGGGGGGGGGGGGTAACTGCCAGTGTAGCCTGTGTTAAATGTGACATTACTGGTTTGATGGGAGCTGGGGGAGGGGGGTAGCTGCCAGTGTAGCCTGTGTTAAATGTGACATTACTGGTTTGATGGGAGCTGGGTGGGGGCGGGGGGGGGGGGTAACTGCCAGTGTAGCCTGTGTTAAATGTGACATTACTGGTTTGATGGTAGCAGTAAATATTTGCTTACATTTTGAGAGTTCCACACATAGAAAATAAATAATGAGCCTTGTACCTTGTAATTGTAAAAAATTATATATCATATATAGAGGATCTCCAATGATGGGATACAAGATACAAGATTTTATGAAACGAGTTTGATAAATTTGATTCACAACGAGTCGTAGACCTCAAACTGACTAGTTCCCATCTACATGTCAATGTCAACAACCATGATGAGATGTGAATCAAATTTATGAAACAAGTTTTATAAATCTTATATCCCAACAAAACGAGCTAAAGATCTTGTATATCACATGAAAACAAGAGCATCGCTAGGGCGTGGCAAAATACGCCCTTTAGCCATTTCGAATTGTACTATCACAAAATAAGATAATACTTTGAGCTTACATTTGAAGAAAATCTGATATACCCCTAATTTCAATGCCAAAATGTGGTCAAATTCTAAGTCGAAAAATGGCCATAACTCATGTAAAAATAATTAGACAGAACCTTTATTCAAACTTGGCCTGTAGTTTTAGCTGGGAAATACACATAACAGGTTTGGTTCAGATCAAATAATCCAAACTGGAGTTATCGGTCAGAAACCAAAAATGTTAACAGACGGTCAAATTCTAAGTTGAAAAAGGGCTGTAACTCATGTAAAAATAATTGGACGGAACCCATATTCGAACTTGGCCTGTATCTTTAGCTGGGAAATACACATACCAACTTTGGTTCAGATCAAATAATCCAAACTGGGGTTATCGATCGGAAACCAAAAATGTTAACGGACGGACAGACAGACGGACGGACGGATGAACAAATGGGTAGATATGCAGCTCCGACCTATGTGGCTAGAAATGGTAATGTAGCTTTAGTTTTTTATGTGGCTTCTCAAGTAGCCATAAAATTTTATGTGGCTATCAAGTAGTAGATAGTGATAAAACTCCAGATTATGGATTCATAACATGTTGGAATTATAGCAGAAGAAGCTGATTAAAACTCAAAAACTTGCACACAGCAACTGGGACAGTGGAATAGGAGAAACTGACAGGCCCGTGATTGGGTAGCTAGCCACATAAATGTCCGACATCTCCTATTGACAGGTCATGGATGTCTAAATATATGGACTTTTTGTTTCCAAATTTTGAGTGACTACAAAATTAAATAAGCTGATTAGGCCAAATAGATCATTTTTGAACGTCCATCTGAAAGCTGTTACGTGGCTAGCCACGTAACGGAAGTTATGCACATAAATATCCATTTTACACAATCTTAGCCACATAAGTAGTCATTAGTAAACACGGACGGACTGATAACATAATACGACCTTTTTTCAAAAAGGGCGTATAAAAACTAGAGCTTTATGCCTTTTTAACAAATCAAAATCTTTAAAAGAAGCTAAAAAATGCATGTAAAATGCTTACATGCATGGCTTTGTACAACAGTATTGCGCGCTCTGGCTTGCGACAAAAAATATAGTCACCCAATTTGCCTCTTTGTTTTTGTGCCTATTTTCATTAGTGCAATGAAGTTGGACAATAATTGAACTTTAATGAACAATGCAATCATGTCTGGTATTTGTGTCAATAGCAGCTTTTCAAAAGAGTATAATGCTCGGTGTAATTTTTTTGGCGCGATGCCAAGTATCCCGGGAATCACACAGTTATTTGTCACAAGTGAGATATAAGGAAATATGTAATGGCTTTTTTAATGATATATGGGTTTCATGTGATATATATACATATATACAACTAGAAGGTGACCCGACTTCGTCCGGGGTTTGACCTTGAATTGACCGAAGGTCAAGGTCAGTTGGGGTAACGATTTGACCCGGACAAAAGTACCCGTCGAAATCCATCCTGTTTTACCAGATTTGACCTTGAATTGATCATTTTGAAGGTCAAGGTCAGGTCGGGGTCACGATTTGACCCGTCCACTCAGTGGACAAAAGTAACCATATGTATCAAATTTCGTGGAAATCTCATAAAAAATCGCGATTTGACCTTGAATTGACCCAATTTCAAGGTCAAGGTCACGTCACACGGGCAAATGAATAGGCTTATGAGACTACTCACACGAGTAAAGTGGGCGTGGCACTTTTTGGTACAGTGTGCGCTAAAAGTGGGCGTGGCACTTTTTGGAACACTTTTTTGGCAATTGTGCGCTGAAAGTGGGCATGGCACTTTTTGGTACACTTTTTGGTACATCGTGCGCTGAAAGTGGGCATGGCACTTTTTGGTACACTTTTTGGTAGAGCGTGCGCTAAAAGTGGGCGTGGCACTTTTAGGTACACTTTTTGGAACAATTTTTGCTACAGTGTGCGCTGAAAGTGGGCGTGGCACTTTTTGGTACACTTTTTGGTACAGTGTGCGCTAAAAGTTGGCGTGGCACTTTTTGGTACACTTTTTGGTACAGCGTGCGCTAAAAGTGGGCGTGGCACTTTTTGGAACAGCGTGCGCTGAAAGTGGGCGTGGCACTTTTTGGTACACTTTTTGGTAAAGTGGGCGTGGCACTTTTTTGTACAGTGTGCGCTAAAAGTGGGCGTGGCACTTTTTGATACACTTTTTGGTACAGTGTGCGCTGAAAGTGGGCATGGCACTTTTTGGTACACTTTTTGGTAGAGCGTGCGCTAAAAGTGGGCGTGGCACTTTTTGGTACACTTTTTGGTAGAGCGTGCGCTGAAAGTGGGCGTGGCACTTTTTGGTACAGTGTACGTGGCACTTTTTGGTACACTTTTTGGCAATTGTGCGCTGAAAGTGGGCTTGGCACTTTTTGGTACAGTGTGCGCTAAAAGTGGGCGTGGCACTTTTTGGTACAGTGTGCGTGGCACTTTTTGGTACACTTTTTGGCAATTGTGCGCTGAAAGTGGGCATGGCACTTTTTGGTACACTTTTTGGTACAGCGTGCGCTGAAAGTGGGCGTGGCACTTTTTGGAACACTTTTTGGCACATCGTGCGCTGAAAGTGGGCATGGCACTTTTTGGTACACTTTTTGGAAAACTTTTTGGTACAGTGTGCGCTAAAAGTGGGCGTGACACTTGTTGGTACACTTTTTGGTGCAGTGTGCGCTAAAAGTGGGTGTGGTACTTTTTGGTACACTTTTTGGTACAGCGTTCGCTAAAAGTTGGCGTGGCACTTTTTGGTACACTTTTTGGTACAGCGTGCGCTAAAAGTGGGAGTGGCACTTTTTGGAACAGCGTGCGCTGAAATTGGGCGTGGCACTTTTTGGTACACTCTTTGGTGCAGTATGCGCTAAAAGTGGGCGTGGTACTTTTTGGTACACTTTTTGGTACAGTGTGCGCTAAAAGTGGGCGTGGCACTTTTTGGAACAGCGTGCGCTGAAAGTGGGCGTGGCACTTTTTGGTACACTTTTTGGTACAGTGTGCTAAATGTGGGCGTAAAAGTGCGACGCCCACTTTTATCGCAGATTGTACCAAAAAGTGCCACTCCCACTTTTAACGCACAATGTAACAACAAGTGCCACGCCCACTTTTAACGCACATTGTACCAAAAAGTGCCACGCCCACATTTGACGCACACTGTACAAAAAAGTGCCACGCCCACTTTTAACGCACATTGTACCAAAAAGTGCCACGCCCACATTTGACGCACACTGTACACAAAAGTGCCACGCTGACTTTTAACGCACACTGTACCAAAAAGTGTCACGCGCACTTTTAACACACACTGTACCAAAAAGTGTGGTGTACCAAAAAGTGCCACGCACACTTTTATCGCACACTGTACCAAAAAGTGTACCAAAAATTGCCACGCACACTTTTAACGCACACTGAACTAAAATGTGTACTAAAAAGGGCCACGCCCACTTTTAACGCACATTGTACCAAAAAGTGCCACGCCCACATTTGACGCACACTGTACCATAAAGTTCCACGCACACTTTTACCGCACATTGTACCAAAAAGTGCCACGCCCACTGTACCAAAAAGTGCCACGCTGACTTTTAACGCACACTGTACCAAAAAGTGCCACACCCACTTATTTTTTTTCGTCCGCTAACATACTATAACAAAAATATCTTAGTGATGCAGCACTCAAATACAGCCATTTTCCAAAAGTCTGAACCCACCCGCACGCTATCTCTCCGTTGGCCGGGTTAGTTTGAGAGTACAGCGGTTAAAGTTTGCGCATCTACACTGCCTAGTCCGAGCGAAGCGAGGCGCTGAAAAAACTATTTTGTCGTCCGCCAACATACGATACCAAAAATAGCTTAGTGATGCCGCACTCAAATACAGCCATTTACGGAGGAATTTTTCAAAAGTCTGAACCCACCCGCACGCTAGGATAGGATAGGATAGGATATTTTATTTCAATATACATATATAAATTAATACATAATACATTTGACAAATATTGTAATGTATATTCGAGGGGGTGGCATAGTCAGGCTAGACTGTCTTACTGTCACCCCCTTAGAGATGAATAAATGTTAACATATATAGGCGGTCAAGATTTATTGTACAATGCACGGCTATGAAATTATGTATTACATAATGGTTCCATTTATAGGATTATATAATTATATAATGGAGGGTATACGTATATATAAATCGTTTATTGGTTACTCGATGGTTTGTCTCTTTCTTGTCAGTGTCATGTTCTTTGGAAGTCGAGTAGGAGTGTGCTGAGTGAGGTTGTAGATTGCGATATATGTACGGGAGGTTACACTATTGACGAGCTACCACCCAGTCGGGACATCTTTGATTGTTGCATTTAATTGTTGCAGCATATTTTTTAATGCAATCGGCATGTACACGGCGTTTGAATGTGTGTCTGGATTGGTATGATGTAAATTCATTATCCAAGTTGTTCCATGTAGTTGGATAAGAATGGAATGGTAGTTGTTGGGACCAAGATGTTCTTGGTTTTTTTTAAAATAGTGGGTGCTTTTGCCGGGTGTCTGGTCCGTTTTTGCGTTTGGTAAACATGTCGGTGAATGATTCTATTAAGCGCATATGATACCAATCATGCATGAAAACAGCCGCTTGGACTTTGTGGATGTCGTATATTTTGAGTATATTTTCTTTTTTAAAAAGAGGTTCTGTGTGGCTTCTATATTTTTTATTACATAAAACTCGTATCGCGCGTTTTTGAAGCATGAAAATTTTTTTGACCGCAGGGACGTGTCCCCATATTTGAACACCGTAGACAAGATGGCTTTGTATTAGAGCATAGTATAATGTTTTAAGTGCGCTACCAGGAAAGAAGTGTTTAACTTTATTGATGTGGTATATGGCATTCACCATTTTAGAACAAACAGAGGACACATGTTTTTTGAAAGTCAGGTTTTCATCAATATGGATTCCTAAGAATTTTGTGGAGGATTCGTGCTCAAGATTTCCTATCTTTTTTTCCTATCGCTATCTCTCCGTTGGCCGGGTTACTTTGAGAGTACAGCGGTCAATGTTTGCACATCTTCATTACATAGTCCCAGCTAAGCGAGGCGTTGAAAAAATTAGTTTTTTGTCGTCCGCCGACATACGATACAAAAAATAGCTTGGTGATGCGCACTCAAATACAGCCATTTACGGAGGAATTTTCCAAAAGTCTGAACCCATCCGCACGCTATATCTCCGTTGGTCGGGTTACTTTGAGAGTCAAAGTTTGCGCATCTTCACTACGCAGTCCGAGCGAAGCGAGGCGCTGAAAAATGTTTTTTTGTCATTGCCCACTTTGGAAACGCCCACTTATTACACACACTGTACCAAAAAGTGCCACGCTCACTTATAACGCACAATGTACAAAATGTGCCTCGCCCAGTTATAGCGCACAATGTACCAAAAAGTGCCACTTATAACCCACTTATAATTTTCTAATTGGATGACGTTTACAATAACCAATTTATTAGAAAAGCAGAATGATGACAAAACTGAAATCAATTTAAAAATCAATTGCTTCCGTTCGAACCTATGTTTTACCTATGGACTGTAGTTTAGATAAACTTGAGAGTCCAACTATTTTTTCCCTCATTTAAATACGAGTAAAGCAGTTTATTAACCAAGGTATACATGCAACGCATTTGACGTGACGTTGCATGAGGATAAACAATTTACATAACAAGTAACTATTAATGCGGGGGGGGGGGGGGGTCAGTAATATACCGGTACTCAATTTAATAATTACTGAAACTGACACATGTACAAGTAAATTCCCCATATTTAGCCGTCAACATCATTATAGAGAGCTCCGTTAGCGCAATCGGTAAAGTGAAATAACCCTTCTGCACCAGTGACAGACAATTGCTCTACGAACGACCAGGTGCGCGCCGTCAGTTCGAATCCCGGTGGATCGAACAAAATCGCAAAACTGGCTGAGTGTGCCTGTCTGAGTCAGATAGTGTGCCTGGATGGATACTTCAAGAAACGACTCTCCCTAACGGCGCGTGCTAGACTTTCTTGTGTTATCCCTGGTACTCTGTACCAAATAAAATCAATCAATCAAATCGCGTTCGTTTGATGATGATATTATGAGGCAATATAGATCAATTTGTTCCCGTTCCAATATCCTCATGAATTTTTTTACGAGTGCTCATTTGATGTAAAACGCCATCTTTTTCATCGTATATTTCATCATTATATTGTTGTACTTTGCAGCTGTACTTTGTGGGAAAATTTCACCCATTATTGTATGTTATAACAATGCCTATTGGAAGTTTATGGCATATGAATGGAGATGTAGCGCAAGTGGGATGTACGCCAGGAATGTTGTGAGCTCTGTTCCTATGTTGATAAGAAAGAATCTTATCTTTTCAAACATTGGAAAGACATTCTGTATTACATATAATTGATATTTCTATCATATGGGCCATTTGCGACTGAATTAAATAAACTATATAATATACATGAATTTTTTTTTTTAACTGCATGCACCATTTTGGCCATCATCTCTGTTGATTGACGTATGACATGTGTTTCCAAATAAGTGTTTCTATGTCGTTTGGCGTTTAAACGATTATTCCATCGATCAGAGCATACACGACTTGCTGGAAATCGAATTTTTCAACCGCGAAATCGGTTTTAAGTATCTAAACTGAACGCTGTGCGAGCTGAACTCTCAGATGCTATCGACCTTTAGCCACGCCCACAAATCCCACAACTCTAATCACCGCCATCAACAAAATAGTTCCAAAGCACACACCACTGCTAATCAACAATTACCTTCAATTTAATCAAAGTAATTAACTCACATATATAGCTATAGTCAATATCATCACGAATAACAAATTTCTCATCCCTTCGAACCCTTTCAAACAAATGCACAGTACAAGATTACTACACCAAATTCCAACAGGCATGATGTACTATTAATGTTGGAAGCCATTTTAATTTTTCGCCTCGCCAAATTTTTTAAATCAGGATTTCTCCAATAATTATTCTCCCAGGACGGACGTGCATTAAGTAAGTACTCCATGCTTAGCCAACCGCGTATCGCCACCTTAAACACACTACCAAATGCTTTTAAGTTTCTTGAAATTCGTTTGTCAACATCCATATTCCCACCCATGTTATTAGAATTTATCATAACAAAAAATTCATTTCTTCCAATTAAAACATAAATACGCGCTCAAACCTGTCAGCATAAGTATATCAACAACTTCAAAACTTGTGTTACTATCAAGCTTCCCAAAGACCGATGTAGATAAGGTAGGTACACAAAACTTGAGCATGAGTATATCAACAACTTCAAAGTGTTACAATCAAGCTTCCCAAAGACCGATGTAGATAAGGTAGGTACACCCTTCACAATGTCCGGTGTAGATAAGGTAGGTACACCTTCACAATGTCCGGTGTAGATAAGGTATGTACACAAAATTTGAGCTTGATTATGTCAGCAACTCAATCTATGCCATAAAATATAATTAAAATTCTATAATTCATCACCATTTGGAACATCTGGGCCTCATAATGTGCCCAGAGAGTAATAGAAAATAACTGAAATCCTAGAAACATTTCCCCTGTTATGGCTCCCAGAATTCGACAGATTTCAAACTATAAATGCATTTTCAATAGAAGGGGAATAACTCTATATCTAAAAGAGTTATTCCTCTTCTATTGAAAATAATTGACATTGTGCATAAATTTGATAATAGAACAGACGCCAGTTTCTCAATAAAAACAACATGTTCACAGTTATCACATCGAATTAGTTGAAAATACAATGTTTTGGAGCTTATTCCTTCAAATGGTATATAAATTAATATGGAATATATTTTAAATAGGAGGAAGAGTACTGATGATAGACACCATAGTGTGGGTTACACTGGTGTAAATATTTCCCATAGGCTTCAATGTTAACGTTTGTTGATCTGCATCAGAGGTCAAATGGAAACTGTTCAAACTGCCTTCGGATTATGTGAGCTTGACATCTGTGGAAACTTTCCCAATAAAAAAATCAACACCGTCTAGCAGGGAATCCACTTCAAATTTTCGTTTTTTCATGACTAGGGTCAGTTCCGCACTAAAAAAATATTGTCATTTTTTCAATCACACTTAAAATTTCTAAACAGCCACAACAGACTTCACCTTTAATGAATGGGCCTCTTGGCAAATGAAGTTTGTGGGAGAATGATTCCTTGAATTTTTGTCAACAGTTTACATTTAATTCATGCAACCAATCACAGCCCAGAGTGTTTTAACTGTGAAACTCTATACTCCTCCCGCAACCGCAGAGGGAGCTGGCTATAGTATTTACACCAGTGTAACCTGTGATTGTTCCCTACTGAAACGTGCTGCTTGTGTTCGTGGAGATACATTCTGACAGTGTCGAGATCCCGAGAGGATCAGCCTTCATCATGTGACTCACGGAAGATCGTCGAAGAGTCCTTATTACTTACATACTTTGTGTTAAAATTTAAATTGATTATGAGTTGGAACCGTAAGAAATTGGAAACTTTAAAGAAACAGACCTATCGAAAAACTTATCAAAATGCTTTCAAGAGGAAAAAAAAATATTCTTATTATATTTTATATCTTTTTTACTGACTGACACCCAGACAGAACGTGGGGAAATTTGCTTGTTTTTTTTTTGGCATCTACTTGAGTGGACAGTTTAGATTGCAGTGACTCAATTTGAAATGAAAATCGCTATAGTTTCAATCAAATGAAATTTTGATGGAAATGTTCACAGATAGACGTGTGATAATAATGACCTTTGCATCATACAACCATCAACGTATATTATATATAGATTGATCATACAACCAATTGTTTTTCGAAGAAATTCTCCAATGGAATTTCCTTCTAATAAGCTTTCCATTAATGTATAATACTAAAATTTTCAGACTTTTAAAATCAGCTTGCCACCTAAACATACCCTATGCTTATGTCCATGCCTGGAAATAGTGTGTCTGACATTTGCAAAATGAGGTTCCCAGAGGGTGAATTTAGTAACGTTATCCTGCACGATGGGCTAGCATCACCAAATTCAGCCTCTGGGAACCTCATTCTGCTTAGGCCTTAACTGCTATGGGAGATCTAGGATCAGATTGGAGTTCCCCAGTTGGTGATGTTCACTCATTAGTCACCTCGATTATGTAATTTATCTTCTGCAAATTAGGGGATATAGCAGCCTGGTTATAGGGTGGCTAACATTTTTGCAAAATGAGGTCCCCAGAGGCTGAATTTAGTGATACTATCCCGCCATGCTTAGGCCCCATCTTCTGGGAAGTATCTATAGTCTCAAATTAACAATGTTGTTTGTTAATTTTTTCCTTTCTCTTTAGTTTCCCTATCCCCTAATTTGCAGAAGATAAACTGCATAAATGAGGTGATTAATGGGTGAACATCACCAACTTCAACTGGGGAACTTCAATCTGATCCCAGGTCTCTCATTGCAGTTGAGGCCTAAGCAGAATGATGTCCTGAGAGGGGAAATATGCTGATGTTAGCCCGCTGTGGGTGAAAGTGTCACTAAATTCACCCTCTGGGGACCTCATTCTGCAAATGTTAGACACAACACATCGAGGATTGGACATTTAACAAGGATCTAGATCGTAAACTAAATTAACTGCTGACTTTTGAACAAGCCTTGAAATAGTGTGTCTTTGTCATTTGCAGAATGAGGTCCCCAGAGGGTGAATTTAGTGATGCTACCCTGCATAGCGGGCTAGCATCACCAAATTCACCCTCTGGGGACCTCATTCTGCTTAAACCTCAGCAGAATGAGGTTCCCAGAGGGTGAATTTGGTGATGCTAGCCACACTATTTCAAGGCTTGCTTTTGAATCAGAAACTAGTCTGCAATCTGTCTCATAATAAAATGTGGTTCTCTCACTAATATCCACTACTGATATTTTATCTACATGAAAATTGTCAGCACAGATCTTTTGTCAACCTTCATGGCGAATTCGAGGATCATTTCCGGTTCCAATTTTATTATCTTACGTTCAGTTGTTTTGATGTGTTTGGAATTTATTTATCCTTATTTTTGTTCCTTTTAATTCAAATTATTTGCGATAAATACTAATGCAAGCAATGTTTAGTGTAAAAATGCAGCATACTCAACTTAAAGTTACTCAATCTGATCAGACGGTCCCCATACCATCAAGATACAACAACAACAACATATTTTCAAAATACGCTTTAGTTATCAGAATTGATTTATTGCAACAAAATAATGCTAACCACTGTCAACTATGGTTTATAAAATTTCCGAAAACTTGTTATTTATCAACAAAATATGGCCGTATTATCACTAAAGTATCACGAAATTTGACATTATTACCACTTGATTTTAGAGTTATCCATCTTCATCTGCAATTTTGTCCGACACCCTCCGTTTGACCACGTGTTTCTGGGCCACATATTATTACACATCTCGAGAAATAACGAACTTCAAAAATCAATATCTGATCACTCTCTTTGATGGGTGGGTTCCTCGACTCGAATCAAATATTTTTTACCCCCAAAACAGCTGCCCAAAACCAAAAAAATAGTAATTTAGGAGCGTCTGATCAGATTGAGTACCTTTAATTAATAATCTGTGAAATCTATGGATGGGATCACGACATTGTGTCTGATATATTACTTTAATGCAATCTATTTGCAACTCGAACCACACGCAAACTCAAATGTAATGTGTAAATATATATTTATGAATGAATGAATATTTGAATGAAGACAATGATCTGAATGCATGTACAGTGAATGATAGGATATAATGGATAAAGCATTTACGGTTCAACTTTCATGCGCAACACTGTTTTGGTTAACCCTTTACCCAACAGAAGGGCCCTGTGCCAATGCATTCTCTTATATATGCGAGTCGACCATAGGTCGCCTCGCATATATAAGAGAATGCATTGGCTTAACACATTAAAAATTATAAAATTGTTAGAAAAGAATGTAAGAAAAAATGGTAAAAAGTGTTAAAAAAAGATTGTTTTTAGGCCAATGCATTCTCTTATATATGCGAGGCGACCTATGGTCGACTCGCATATATAAGAGAATGCATTGGCACAGGGCATAACTGTAACCATCACAATGTGGTCAATGAACCGGTTCCAATGATATCCATATTTGTATGGTGTTATTGAGACAGACCTTTATTTGGCCGTTTTTGGCCGGTTTGTTGGGTAAACTGTTAACACAAAATTGGATACAAACATATTGAAGGAAATGACCAGTTTTAGTGTCGGAGATGGTAAAAATTATCTTTATGATTCTTATTAGCCTTTTAGCTCAGAGAACTTGTCACCCTTTCATGACGGGAGTTGCGCTGGTGCAGTGTTAAAGATCCTGTGCCAGTGCATTATCTTATATATGCGAGTCTCCCATAGAGAGCCTCACATATACAAGAGAATGCACTGGCTTACAAGGTCAAGGTAAATATTGTTAGGCCAATGCATTCTCTTATATATGTGAGGCTCCCTATGGGAGACTTGCATATATAAGAGAATGCATTGGCACAGGGTTTTCAAAATATTTCAGGATGCTCCAGTCATGGAAGGGTTAATACTAATTTTGACCTATTTAAGACAATCAAACTTGAGTCAAGTCCTGCTCTATTAAATTGTAGAAGTGAATTAACCCTTTACCCAACAGAACGGCCCTGTGCCAATGCATTCTCTTATATAGGCGAGTCGACCATAGGTCGCCTCGCATATATAAGAGAATGCATTGGCTTAACACATTAAAAATGATCAAATTGTCAAAGAATGTAGAAAATATTATAAGAAAAAATCATAAAAAAATATGTTTTTAGGCCAATGCATTCTCTTATATATGCGAGGCGACCTATGGTCGACTCGCATATATAAGAGAATGCATTGGCACAGGGCATAACTGTAACCATCACAATGTGGTCAATGAACCGGTTCCAATGATATCCATATTTGTATGGTGTTATTGAGACAGACCGAAGATATATTAGGCTGTTGAAGCTTTATATGGGCGTTTTTGGCCGGTTTGTTGGGTTAAGGGTTAAAGGGGGACTGGACACTAAATCCAGCCATTTATGGGACCATCACCTTTTATACTCAACAGATGCAACAAATGAATGAATTTGAGCCATGGATTAGTTCAAAATTACATACATGTGCTCTATGAACGATGTAAACAACATGGTAATTATAATGAAAATGAGTTAATGACTCAAGTCATCATTCATAGATTGACTGAGTGATTGATTGGGGTTTTTGTCGCTTTAGCAACTAAGGCCATATCACGACATTGCCAGTTTAATGGTGGAGGAAATCCGCACACTTGCGACTAATCTAACAGTGATTTCAATGGCTAATAAACTCGTCAACCATGTGCGGCAAACCACCGGCGAGTAACTGGCAACTCCACCAGATAACGATTTTGAGTTACAAAGTCCACGATGGAAACATTAGGATTTGAACCCTTATCGCCAGCGCTGGAGGGAGAAACGGCTTGGAGTACCCCTAACCGATTGAGCCACCGAGGCCCCATCATTCATAGAGCACATGAATGTATTTTGTATTAATCAATGGCTCTAATTCATTCATTTGTTGCATATATTCTGTTGAGTATAAATGATGATGGTCTATTGACAGCTATTATTTCATCATTACTCTTACCAATGGTAGAAACATTTATAATTTTCTTGCTAGAAGACAGAGAGATGTGAATACGTGTGGCCTTGTATTAAAATACTTCATTATGACTTTGTTTGCTGTTTCTGACTTGAAGGCCTGTTCTGTTTTCTATCGATGAAAGATGAGAGCAAAGATATTTCTACAACAGCAGTGTTCCTTTTGTGTGATTTGGCATAAACTGAGGCTGATAAATTTGGCTTGAAATAAAAACTCAATTCATGAATTGTTTTATGTCCTGGATTTTTTATTTTGCTATTTATCCTGAAGCATGTACTCATTGATTGCCGACACCCTCTCTGCTTACACCAAGATATAATGAGACTTGAACAGCAGGTCAGTTAAATTTGTGTTTATTCAATAATGATGATAGAGAGCTTGAAACAGTAACTTGTAGCTTGAATAGTAGGTTTGTTTGACCTTGGTTATAAATTATAAGTTACAGTAACGCCCAAAGTAATTGACCACTTAACCACAGCAGAATTATGGGTAATTTTTCAGGATTTAGTCGGAAATATGGCTTGTTGCCATTCATCGGAAAGCTCTCGCCGAGAGCTTTCCGATGAATCGCAACAAGCCATATTTCCGACTAAATCCTGAAAAATTACCCATAATTCTGTTGTGGTTAAGTGGTCAATTACTTTGGGCATTACTGTAGTAGATTAGATCATTACATTTATCCAGTCTTTTTGAAAAGCCAACGAAAATCCTAACGGATGTATGTCTCGAGATTTGTCAATTATATTTCATTTCTACGACGACGCGACATTCCCAACATGACGTAATAAACCCACCTCGAAGACCTTTTGTTTCTTTTAGAACTCATATAAAGTTCTTTCCATGCCTTTAATGGCTACTCCCAGATTTCAAGGAGCTCTGCTACAAGTAACCTGCGTGTTTATTCACATAGATTCAGGCTCTCTGTCTGATATTGTGATATGATAAGAAAAGCACGATGAATTATTACATTTTGCTTTTTCTGTCTTTTGTTCTTCCCACCATTGAGTTGAATCCTTAGATATATATTTTTGCATACCAAGTTGTTACGGAGGCATAGGTAAACGACAATAGCCACATCTTTTGTATTGTCTTTGCATGCTATATAGTAGTGCTACTTTTAATGTTAATAACATGCAAACCTTATGATCTTCATATTATCACTGTGGACGGTAGTGATTATTTGTATGCTGTTTCATAGTGCTGTAATTCAAGGTCACTGGAAAATGATTTTATGGAGTTATAACAACAAACAATGTAGATTTCAACATCTATGCATCGCCGGTGATAACTGACGGTGTTTTAGAGATCAGGTTCAGTGTCATTTTATGCCTAAACATTGATAAATAGCGGTTTGAAAACAAATCTTGCCGACATGTTTGTGAAATTAGGATGTTCATCGTTGTATTGTCCACATCTGTTTTTGAGACAAATTTGGAATAGAAATAGCCTATTGTATCACCGATATGAGGACAGCAAGTTTCGGATGTTATTTTTCTGATGTTTGCGAGAAAATAACATAATTCTACTCACAGTTCTGACTTATTTTCTCTTTTTCCGCATCGATTTACAGTACTATGAAAACATGTAGAAATAATTGGTTCTGTTCATACGCAGTGATAATGTTATGTAATAAAAACACTAGATTTACTTTATAATTCTATCTGGTGCCATATAATTGAAACTTTTCTTCATAATTTTACCTAAGTGCCAATACATTCAATGGACAATGAATCTCTTATTCTTGATGACTACTGAGGAATTTTATGAAATTTCTTACAATCTTTCTAATAAAACAGTATCTTTGAAATTACGGAAAAATTTATACTGAAATTTCTCACTATTTCTACAATATTTCTACAAACAAATGTTGGATTTGGACATTACTAATACATTAAATTGAACATTCTTGATATCAAACATAACATAACTGATCAATGAAAATCCCTTTAATGACATTTAGAGAAGCGTTGGTTTGGATCCTGTTAAGTTCTTTAATCCGAACCTTCGTATGTGCAGACTCAAATTTGTATACTTATGTATTTTGCAGTTAATGTACATTCCATTCGTTCGGAGTGTACCTGAACATATTTGAACTTGTTTCATGATCTTCGTTAAATAAAGTATTACGATGATACATGTTTGTGAATTAAATCACCCTGATACCCCTATGATAGTTGAATTAAATCGCCCTGATACCCCTATGGTAGTTGAATTAAATCGCCCTGATACCCCTGTGGTAGTTGAAAACGATTTCACGTGTTGCAGGAAGGTAGAAAAATAAGTATTTGGGGAGGCATAACTGCCAGTTTAGCCTGTGTTAAATGTGACATTACTGGTTTGATGGGAGCTGGGCGGGGGCGGGGTTGGGGAGGGGGGGGGGGGGGTAACTGCCAGTGTAGCCTGTGTTAAATGTGACATCACTGGTTTGATGGGAGCGGGGCGGGGGAGGGGGTAACTGCCAGTGTAGCCTGTGTTAAATGTGACATTACTGGTTTGATGGGAGCGGGGGGAGGGGGGTAGCTGCCAGTGTAGCCTGTGTTAAATGTGACATTACTGGTTTGATGGGAGCGGGGCGGGGGAGGGGGGGGGGGGGGGGGTAACTGCCAGTGTAGCCTGTGTTAAATGTGACATTACTGGTTTGATGGTAGCAGTAAATATTTGCTTACATTTTGAGAGTTCCACACATAGAAAATAAATAATGAGCCTTGTACCTTGTAATTGTAAAAAATTATATATCATATATAGAGGATCTCCAATGATGGGATACAAGATACAAGATTTTATGAAACGAGTTTGATAAATTTGATTCACAACGAGTCGTAGACCTCAAAGTGACTAGTTCCCATCTACATGTCAATGTCAACAACCATGATGAGATGTGAATCAAATTTATGAAACAAGTTTTATAAATCTTATATCCCAACAAAACGAGCTAAAGATCTTGTATATCACATGAAAACAAGAGTATCGCTAGGGCGTGGCAAAATACGCCCTTTAGCCATTTCGAATTGTACTATCACAAAATAAGATAATACTTTGAGCTTACATTTGAAGAAAATCTGATATACATGTACCCCTAATTTCAATGCCAAAATGTGGTCAAATTCTAAGTCGAAAAATGGCCATAACTCATGTAAAAATAATTAGACAGAACCTTTATTAGCTCAACTTTACTTTGTAAAGTTTGAGCTATTGCCATGGCTTTGTCGTCCGTCGTGCGTGTGCGCGTGTGTACGTAAGGCGTCAACAATAGAGGCTACAGGTCGTACCTTTGATCGGATCATTATGAAATTTGTCATAGCTGTTGACATCAACATTTGTATCGGAATGATTCATTTTGGGGTCATTCGGGAAAAAAACATGGCCGCCAGTGGCCATCTTTGTTTTCAAAATTAAATCCATTAGCACGGGCCACAGGTCGCACTGTTTGTCTGATCATCATGAAATTTGTCATGGATGTTAATATTGACATGTAGATGGGAACGAGTCATTTTGGGGTCATTCGGCTCAAAAACATGGCCGCCAGCAGCCATCTTGGATTTTACTCTTTGTATGACTAAATCCTTTAGCACGGGCTACAGGTCGTACCTTTAGTCTGATCATCATAAAATTTGTCATGAATGTTAATAATGACATGTAGATGGGAACGAGTCATTTTGGGGTCATTTGGCCAAAAAACATGGCCGCCAGCAGCCAACTTGGATTTTACTCTTTGTATGACTAAATCCTTTACTAAATCCTTTACTCTTTGTATGACTAAATCCTTTACTAAATCCTTTACCTTTAGTCTGATTTCCGGGTCATTCAGACAAAAAACATGGCCGCCAGTGGCCATCTTGGATTTCAAAATTTAATCCATTAGCACGGGCCACAGGTCGTACCTTTAGTCTGATCGTCATAAAATTTGTCATTGATGTTAACGATGACATGTAGTGGGAACGACTCATTTTGGGGTCATTCGGCTGAAAACATGGCCGCCAGCAGCCATCTTGGATTTTACTTTTCTCTTCATGTCTATAAACTAGTATTAGACATTCAACTTTCCACATTCCTAATCGCTCCATTGACTGTAATATATTAAATTATTCCCTTTCCAAGTTGAGCTACAGTGTCATTGACACTTTCATTCAAACTTGGCCTGTAGTTTTAGCTGGGAAATACACATAACAGGTTTGGTTCAGCTCAAATAATCAAAACTGAAGTTATCGGTCGGAAACCAAAATGTTATGAAATTGGTCAAATTCTAAGTTGAAAAAGGGCCGTAACTCATGTAAAAATAATTGGACGGAACCCATATTCGAACTTGGCCTGTATCTTTAGCTGGGAAATACACATACCAACTTTGGTTCAGATCAAATAATCCAAACTGGAGTTATCGGTCAGAAACCAAAAATGTTAACAGACGGTAAAATTCTAAGTTGCAAAAGGGCCGTAACTCATGTAAAAATAATTGGACGGAACCCATATTCGAACTTGGCCTGTATCTTT
This sequence comes from Siphonodentalium dalli, assembly GCA_032622095.1. NCBI lineage: Eukaryota > Metazoa > Mollusca > Scaphopoda > Gadilida > Siphonodentaliidae > Siphonodentalium > Siphonodentalium dalli. The sequence goes on from CP136069.1 coordinate 190,210,971, forward strand.
AGCTGGGAAATACACATACCAACTTTGGTTCAGATCAAATAATCCAAACTGGAGTTATCGATCGGAAACCAAAAATGTTAACGGACGGACAGACAGACGGACGGACGGATGAACAAATGGGTAGATATGCAGCTCAGACCTATGTGGCTAGAAATGGTAATGTAGCTTTAGTTTTTATGTGGCTTCTCAAGTAGCCATAAAATTTTATGTGGCTATCAAGTAGTAGATAGTGATAAAACTCCAGATTATGGATTCATAACATGTTGGAATTATAGCAGAAGAAGCTGATTAAAACTCAAAACTTGCACACAGCAACTGGGACAGTGGAATAGGAGAAACTGACAGGCCCGTGATTGGGTGGCTAGCCACATAAATGTCCGACATCTCCTATTGACAGGTCATGGATGTCTAAATCTATGGACTTTTTGTTTCCAAATTTTGAGTGACTACAAAATTAAATAAGCTGATTAGGCCAAATAGATCATTTTTGAACATCCATCTGAAAGCTGTTACGTGGCTAGCCACGCGTAACGGAAGTTATGCACATAAATATCCATTTTACACAATCTTAGCCACATAAGTAGTCATTAGTAAACACGGACGGACTGATAACATAATACGACCTTTTTTCAAAAAGGGCGTATAAAAACTAGAGCTTTATGCCCTTTTAACAAATCAAAATCTTTAAAAGAAGCTAAAAAATGCATGTAAAATGCTTACATGCATGGCTTTGTACAACAGTATTGCGCGCTCTGGCTTGCGACAAAAAATATAGTCACCCAATTTGCCTCTTTGTTTTTGTGCCTATTTTCATTAGTGCAATGAAGTTGGACAATAATTGAACTTTAATGAACAATGCAATCATGTCTGGTATTTGTGTCAAGAGCAGCTTTTCAAAAGAGTATAATGCTCGCTTTAATTTTTTTGGCGCGATGCCAAGTATCCCGGGAATCACACAGTTATTTGTCACAAGTGAGATATAAGGAAATATGTAATGGCTTTTTTAATGATATATGGGTTTCATGTGATATATATACATATATACAACTAGAAGGTGACCCGACTTCGTCCGGGGTTTGACCTTGAATTGACCGAAGGTCAAGGTCAGTTGGGGGTAACGATTTGACCCGTCCAAAACACTGCCCGGACAAAAGTACCCGTCGAAATCCATCCTGTTTTACCCGATTTGACCTTGAATTGATGATTTTGAAGGTCAAGGTCAGGTCGGGGTCACGATTTGACCCGTCCACTCAGTGGACAAAAGTAACCCTATGTATCAAATTTCGTGGAAATCCCATAAAAAACCGCGATTTGACCTTGAATTGACCCAATTTCAAGGTCAAGGTCACGTCACACGGGCAAATGAATATGCGTATGAGACTACTCACACGAGTAAAGTGGGCGTGGCACTTTTTGGTACAGTGTGCGCTAAAAGTGGGCGTGGCACTTTTTGGTACACTTTTTGGTACAGCGTGCGCTAAAAGTGGGCGTGGCACTTTTTGGTACACTTTTTGGCAATTGTGCGCTGAAAGTGGGCATGGCACTTTTTGGTACATCGTGCGCTGAAAGTGGGCATGGCACTTTTTGGTACACTTTTTGGTAGAGCGTGCGCTAAAAGTGTGCGTGGCACTTTTAGGTACACTTTTTTGAACACTTTTTGGTACAGTGTGCGCTGAAAGTGGGCGTGGCACTTTTTTGTACACTTTTTGGAACACTTTTTGGTACTGTGTGCGCTAAAGGTGGGCGTGGCACTTTTTGGTACACTTTTTGGAACACTTTTTGGTACAGTGTGCGCTAAAAGTGGGCGTGACACTTGTTGGTACACTTATTGGTGCAGTGTGCGCTAAAAGTGGGCGTGGTACTTTTTGGTACACTTTTTGGTACAGTGTGCGCTAAAAGTTGGCGTGGCACTTTTTGGTACACTTTTTGGTACAGCGTGCGCTAAAAGTGGGCGTGGCACTTTTTGGAACAGCGTGCGCTGAAATTGGGCGTGGCACTTTTTGGTACACTTTTTGGTGCAGTGTGCGCTAAAAGTGGGCGTGGTACTTTTTGGTACACTTTTTGGTACAGTGTGCGCTAAAAGTTGGCGTGGCACTTTTTGGTACACTTTTTGGTACAGTGTGCGCTAAAAGTGGGCGTGGCACTTTTTGGAACAGCGTGCGCTGAAAGTGGGCGTGGCACTTTTTGGTACACTTTTTGGTACAGTGTGCTAAATGTGGGCGTAAAAGTGCGACGCCCACTTTTATCGCAGATTGTACCAAAAAGTGCCACTCCCACTTTTAACGCACAATGTACCAACAAGTGCCACGCCCACTTTTAACGCACATTGTACCAAAAAGTGCCAGGCCCACATTTGACGCAGATTGTACCAAAAATAGCCACGCTGACTTTTAACGCACAATGTACCAACAAGTGCCACGCCCACTTTTAACGCACATTGTACCAAAAAGTGCCACGCCCACATTTGACGCACACTGTGCAAAAAAGTGCCATGCCCACTTTTAACGCACATTGTACCAAAAAGTGCCAGGCCCACATTTGACGCACACTGTACCAAAAAGTGCCACGCTGACTTTTAACGCACACTGTACCAAAAAGTGTCACGCGCACTTTTAACACACACTGTACCAAAAAGTGTGGTGTACCAAAAAGTGCCACGCATACTTTTATCGCACACTGTACCAAAAAGTGTACCAAAAATTGCCACGCCCACTTTTAACGCACACTGAACTAAAATGTGTACTAAAAAGTGCCACGCCCACTTTTATCGCACTTTGTACCAAAAAGTGCCACGCCCACATTTGACGCACACTGTACCAAAAAGTTCCACGCACACTTTTACCGCACATTGTACCAAAGGGTGCCACGCCCACTGTACCAAAAAGTGCCACGCTGACTTTTAACGCACACTGTACCAAAAAGTGCCACACCCACTTATTTTTTTTCGTCCGCTAACATACTATAACAAAAATATCTTAGTGATGCAGCACTCAAATACAGCCATTTTCCAAAAGTCTGAACCCACCCGCATGCTATCTCTCCGTTGGCCGGGTTAGTTTGAGAGTACAGCGGTTAAAGTTTGCGCATCTACACTGCCTAGTCCGAGCGAAGCGAGGCGCTGAAAAAACAATTTTGTCGTCCGCCAACATACGATACCAAAAATAGCTTAGTGATGCCGCACTCAAATACAGCCATTTACGGAGGAATTTTTCAAAAGTCTGAACCCACCCGCACGCTATCTCTCCGTTGGCCGGGTTACTTTGAGAGTACAGCGGTCAATGTTTGCACATCTTCATTACATAGTCCCAGCGAAGCGAGGCGTTGAAAAAATTAGTTTTTTGTCGTCCGCCGACATACGATACAAAAAATAGCTTGGTGATGCGCACTCAAATACAGCCATTTACGGAGGAATTTTCCAAAAGTCTGAACCTATCCGCACGCTATATCTCCGTTGGTCGGGTTACTTTGAGAGTCAAAGTTTGCGCATCTTCACTACGCAGTCCGAGCGAAGCGAGTCGCTGAAAAATGTTTTTTTGTCATTGCCCACTTTGGAAACGCCCACTTATTACACACACTGTACCAAAAAGTGCCACGCTCACTTATAACGCACAATGTACAAAATGTGCCTCGCCCAGTTATAGCGCACAATGTACCAAAAAGTGCCACTTATAACCCACTTATAATTTTCTAATTGGATGACGTTTACAATAACCAATTTATTAGAAAAGCAGAATGATGACAAAACTGAAATCAATTTAAAAATCAATTGCTTCCGTTCGAACCTATGTTTTACCTATGGACTGTAGTTTAGATAAACTTGAGAGTCCAACTATTTTTTCCCTCATTTAAATACGAGTAAAGCAGTTTATTAACCAAGGTATACATGCAACGCATTTGACGTGACGTTGCATGAGGATAAACAATTTACATAACAAGTAACTATTAATGCGGGGGGGGGGGGGGTCAGTAATATACCGGTACTCAATTTAATAATTACTGAAACTGACACATGTACAAGTAAATTCCCCATATTTAGCCGTCAACATCATTATAGAGAGCTCCGTTAGCGCAATCGGTAAAGTGAAATAACCCTTCTGCACCAGTGACAGACAATTGCTCTACGAACGACCAGGTGCGCGCCGTCAGTTCGAATCCCGGTGGATCGAACAAAATCGCAAAACTGGCTGAGTGTGCCTGTCTGAGTCAGATAGTGTGCCTGGATGGATACTTCAAGAAACGACTCTCCCTAACGGCGCGTGCTAGACTTTCTTGTGTTATCCCTGGTACTCTGTACCAAATAAAATCAATCAATCAAATCGCGTTCGTTTGATGATGATATTATGAGGCAATATAGATCAATTTGTTCCCGTTCCAATATCCTCATGAATTTTTTTACGAGTGCTCATTTGATGTAAAACGCCATCTTTTTCATCGTATATTTCATCATTATATTGTTGTACTTTGCAGCTGTACTTTGTGGGAAAATTTCACCCATTATTGTATGTTATAACAATGCCTATTGGAAGTTTATGGCATATGAATGGAGATGTAGCGCAAGTGGGATGTACGCCAGGAATGTTGTGAGCTCTGTTCCTATGTTGATAAGAAAGAATCTTATCTTTTCAAACATTGGAAAGACATTCTGTATTACATATAATTGATATTTCTATCATATGGGCCATTTGCGACTGAATTAAATAAACTATATAATATACATGAATTTTTTTTTTTAACTGCATGCACCATTTTGGCCATCATCTCTGTTGATTGACGTATGACATGTGTTTCCAAATAAGTGTTTCTATGTCGTTTGGCGTTTAAACGATTATTCCATCGATCAGAGCATACACGACTTGCTGGAAATCGAATTTTTCAACCGCGAAATCGGTTTTAAGTATCTAAACTGAACGCTGTGCGAGCTGAACTCTCAGATGCTATCGACCTTTAGCCACGCCCACAAATCCCACAACTCTAATCACCGCCATCAACAAAATAGTTCCAAAGCACACACCACTGCTAATCAACAATTACCTTCAATTTAATCAAAGTAATTAACTCACATATATAGCTATAGTCAATATCATCACGAATAACAAATTTCTCATCCCTTCGAACCCTTTCAAACAAATGCACAGTACAAGATTACTACACCAAATTCCAACAGGCATGATGTACTATTAATGTTGGAAGCCATTTTAATTTTTCGCCTCGCCAAATTTTTTAAATCAGGATTTCTCCAATAATTATTCTCCCAGGACGGACGTGCATTAAGTAAGTACTCCATGCTTAGCCAACCGCGTATCGCCACCTTAAACACACTACCAAATGCTTTTAAGTTTCTTGAAATTCGTTTGTCAACATCCATATTCCCACCCATGTTATTAGAATTTATCATAACAAAAAATTCATTTCTTCCAATTAAAACATAAATACGCGCTCAAACCTGTCAGCATAAGTATATCAACAACTTCAAAACTTGTGTTACTATCAAGCTTCCCAAAGACCGATGTAGATAAGGTAGGTACACAAAACTTGAGCATGAGTATATCAACAACTTCAAAGTGTTACAATCAAGCTTCCCAAAGACCGATGTAGATAAGGTAGGTACACCCTTCACAATGTCCGGTGTAGATAAGGTAGGTACACCTTCACAATGTCCGGTGTAGATAAGGTATGTACACAAAATTTGAGCTTGATTATGTCAGCAACTCAATCTATGCCATAAAATATAATTAAAATTCTATAATTCATCACCATTTGGAACATCTGGGCCTCATAATGTGCCCAGAGAGTAATAGAAAATAACTGAAATCCTAGAAACATTTCCCCTGTTATGGCTCCCAGAATTCGACAGATTTCAAACTATAAATGCATTTTCAATAGAAGGGGAATAACTCTATATCTAAAAGAGTTATTCCTCTTCTATTGAAAATAATTGACATTGTGCATAAATTTGATAATAGAACAGACGCCAGTTTCTCAATAAAAACAACATGTTCACAGTTATCACATCGAATTAGTTGAAAATACAATGTTTTGGAGCTTATTCCTTCAAATGGTATATAAATTAATATGGAATATATTTTAAATAGGAGGAAGAGTACTGATGATAGACACCATAGTGTGGGTTACACTGGTGTAAATATTTCCCATAGGCTTCAATGTTAACGTTTGTTGATCTGCATCAGAGGTCAAATGGAAACTGTTCAAACTGCCTTCGGATTATGTGAGCTTGACATCTGTGGAAACTTTCCCAATAAAAAAATCAACACCGTCTAGCAGGGAATCCACTTCAAATTTTCGTTTTTTCATGACTAGGGTCAGTTCCGCACTAAAAAAATATTGTCATTTTTTCAATCACACTTAAAATTTCTAAACAGCCACAACAGACTTCACCTTTAATGAATGGGCCTCTTGGCAAATGAAGTTTGTGGGAGAATGATTCCTTGAATTTTTGTCAACAGTTTACATTTAATTCATGCAACCAATCACAGCCCAGAGTGTTTTAACTGTGAAACTCTATACTCCTCCCGCAACCGCAGAGGGAGCTGGCTATAGTATTTACACCAGTGTAACCTGTGATTGTTCCCTACTGAAACGTGCTGCTTGTGTTCGTGGAGATACATTCTGACAGTGTCGAGATCCCGAGAGGATCAGCCTTCATCATGTGACTCACGGAAGATCGTCGAAGAGTCCTTATTACTTACATACTTTGTGTTAAAATTTAAATTGATTATGAGTTGGAACCGTAAGAAATTGGAAACTTTAAAGAAACAGACCTATCGAAAAACTTATCAAAATGCTTTCAAGAGGAAAAAAAAATATTCTTATTATATTTTATATCTTTTTTACTGACTGACACCCAGACAGAACGTGGGGAAATTTGCTTGTTTTTTTTTTGGCATCTACTTGAGTGGACAGTTTAGATTGCAGTGACTCAATTTGAAATGAAAATCGCTATAGTTTCAATCAAATGAAATTTTGATGGAAATGTTCACAGATAGACGTGTGATAATAATGACCTTTGCATCATACAACCATCAACGTATATTATATATAGATTGATCATACAACCAATTGTTTTTCGAAGAAATTCTCCAATGGAATTTCCTTCTAATAAGCTTTCCATTAATGTATAATACTAAAATTTTCAGACTTTTAAAATCAGCTTGCCACCTAAACATACCCTATGCTTATGTCCATGCCTGGAAATAGTGTGTCTGACATTTGCAAAATGAGGTTCCCAGAGGGTGAATTTAGTAACGTTATCCTGCACGATGGGCTAGCATCACCAAATTCAGCCTCTGGGAACCTCATTCTGCTTAGGCCTTAACTGCTATGGGAGATCTAGGATCAGATTGGAGTTCCCCAGTTGGTGATGTTCACTCATTAGTCACCTCGATTATGTAATTTATCTTCTGCAAATTAGGGGATATAGCAGCCTGGTTATAGGGTGGCTAACATTTTTGCAAAATGAGGTCCCCAGAGGCTGAATTTAGTGATACTATCCCGCCATGCTTAGGCCCCATCTTCTGGGAAGTATCTATAGTCTCAAATTAACAATGTTGTTTGTTAATTTTTTCCTTTCTCTTTAGTTTCCCTATCCCCTAATTTGCAGAAGATAAACTGCATAAATGAGGTGATTAATGGGTGAACATCACCAACTTCAACTGGGGAACTTCAATCTGATCCCAGGTCTCTCATTGCAGTTGAGGCCTAAGCAGAATGATGTCCTGAGAGGGGAAATATGCTGATGTTAGCCCGCTGTGGGTGAAAGTGTCACTAAATTCACCCTCTGGGGACCTCATTCTGCAAATGTTAGACACAACACATCGAGGATTGGACATTTAACAAGGATCTAGATCGTAAACTAAATTAACTGCTGACTTTTGAACAAGCCTTGAAATAGTGTGTCTTTGTCATTTGCAGAATGAGGTCCCCAGAGGGTGAATTTAGTGATGCTACCCTGCATAGCGGGCTAGCATCACCAAATTCACCCTCTGGGGACCTCATTCTGCTTAAACCTCAGCAGAATGAGGTTCCCAGAGGGTGAATTTGGTGATGCTAGCCACACTATTTCAAGGCTTGCTTTTGAATCAGAAACTAGTCTGCAATCTGTCTCATAATAAAATGTGGTTCTCTCACTAATATCCACTACTGATATTTTATCTACATGAAAATTGTCAGCACAGATCTTTTGTCAACCTTCATGGCGAATTCGAGGATCATTTCCGGTTCCAATTTTATTATCTTACGTTCAGTTGTTTTGATGTGTTTGGAATTTATTTATCCTTATTTTTGTTCCTTTTAATTCAAATTATTTGCGATAAATACTAATGCAAGCAATGTTTAGTGTAAAAATGCAGCATACTCAACTTAAAGTTACTCAATCTGATCAGACGGTCCCCATACCATCAAGATACAACAACAACAACATATTTTCAAAATACGCTTTAGTTATCAGAATTGATTTATTGCAACAAAATAATGCTAACCACTGTCAACTATGGTTTATAAAATTTCCGAAAACTTGTTATTTATCAACAAAATATGGCCGTATTATCACTAAAGTATCACGAAATTTGACATTATTACCACTTGATTTTAGAGTTATCCATCTTCATCTGCAATTTTGTCCGACACCCTCCGTTTGACCACGTGTTTCTGGGCCACATATTATTACACATCTCGAGAAATAACGAACTTCAAAAATCAATATCTGATCACTCTCTTTGATGGGTGGGTTCCTCGACTCGAATCAAATATTTTTTACCCCCAAAACAGCTGCCCAAAACCAAAAAAATAGTAATTTAGGAGCGTCTGATCAGATTGAGTACCTTTAATTAATAATCTGTGAAATCTATGGATGGGATCACGACATTGTGTCTGATATATTACTTTAATGCAATCTATTTGCAACTCGAACCACACGCAAACTCAAATGTAATGTGTAAATATATATTTATGAATGAATGAATATTTGAATGAAGACAATGATCTGAATGCATGTACAGTGAATGATAGGATATAATGGATAAAGCATTTACGGTTCAACTTTCATGCGCAACACTGTTTTGGTTAACCCTTTACCCAACAGAAGGGCCCTGTGCCAATGCATTCTCTTATATATGCGAGTCGACCATAGGTCGCCTCGCATATATAAGAGAATGCATTGGCTTAACACATTAAAAATTATAAAATTGTTAGAAAAGAATGTAAGAAAAAATGGTAAAAAGTGTTAAAAAAAGATTGTTTTTAGGCCAATGCATTCTCTTATATATGCGAGGCGACCTATGGTCGACTCGCATATATAAGAGAATGCATTGGCACAGGGCATAACTGTAACCATCACAATGTGGTCAATGAACCGGTTCCAATGATATCCATATTTGTATGGTGTTATTGAGACAGACCGAAGATATTTTAGGCTGTTGAAGCTTTATTTGGCCGTTTTTGGCCGGTTTGTTGGGTAAACTGTTAACACAAAATTGGATACAAACATATTGAAGGAAATGACCAGTTTTAGTGTCGGAGATGGTAAAAATTATCTTTATGATTCTTATTAGCCTTTTAGCTCAGAGAACTTGTCACCCTTTCATGACGGGAGTTGCGCTGGTGCAGTGTTAAAGATCCTGTGCCAGTGCATTATCTTATATATGCGAGTCTCCCATAGAGAGCCTCACATATACAAGAGAATGCACCGGCTTGCAAGGTCAAGGTAAATATTGTTAGGCCAATGCATTCTCTTATATATGTGAGGCTCCCTATGTGAGACTTGCATATATAAGAGAATGCATTGGCACAGGGTTTTCAAAATATTTCAGGATGCTCCAGTCATGGAAGGGTTAATACTAATTTTGACCTATTTTAAGACAATCAAACTTGAGTCAAGTCCTGCTCTATTAAATTGTAGAAGTGAATTAACCCTTTATACAACAGAACGGCCCTGTGCCAATGCCAATGCATTCTCTTATATATGTGAGTCGACCATAGGTCGCCTCGCATATATAAGAGAATGCATTGGCTTAACACATTAAAAATGATCAAATTGTCAAAGAATGTAGTAAATATTATAAGAAAAAATGGTAAAAAGTGTTAAAAAAAATATTTTTTTAGGCCAATGCATTCTCTTATATATGCGAGGCGACCTATGGTCGACTCGCATATATAAGAGAATGCATTGGCACAGGGCATAACTGTAACCATCACAATGTGGTCAATGAGCCGGTTCCAATGATATCCATATTTGTATCGTTTTATTGAGACAGACCCAAGATATTTTAGGCTGTTGAAGCTTTATATGGGCGTTTTTGGCCGGTTTGTTGGGTTAAGGGTTAAAGGGGGACTGGACACTAAATCCAGCCATTTATGGGACCATCACCTTTTATACTCAACAGATGCAACAAATGAATGAATTTGAGCCATGGATTAGTTCAAAATTACATACATGTGCTCTATGAACGATGCAAACAACATGGTAATTATAATGAAAATGAGTTAATGACTCAAGTCATCATTCATAGATTGACTGATTGATTGATTGGGGTTTTTGTCGCTTTAGCAACTAAGGCCATATCACAACATTGCCAGTTTAATGGTGGAGGAAATCCGCACACTTGCGACTAATCTAACAGTGATTTCAATGGCTGATAAACTCGTCAACCATGTGCGGCAAACCACCGGCGAGTAACTGGCAACTCCACCAGATAACGATTTTGAGTTACAAAGTCCACGATGGAAACATGTGGATTTGAACCCTTATCGCCAGCGCTGGAGGGAGAAACGACTTGGAGTACCCCTAACCGATTGAGCCACCGAGGCCCCATCGTTCATAGAGCACATGAATGTATTTTGTATTAATCAATGGCTCTAATTCATTCATTTGTTGCATATATTCTGTTGAGTATAAATGATGATGGTCTATTGACAGCTATTATTTCATCATTACTCTTACCAATGGTAGAAACATTTATAATTTTCTTGCTAGAAGACAGAGAGATGTGAATACATGTGGCCTTGTATTAAAATACTTCATTATGACTTTGTTTGCTGTTTCTGACTTGAAGGCCTGTTCTGTTTTCTATCGATGAAAGATGAGAGCAAAGATATTTCTACAACAGCAGTGTTCCTTTTGTGTGATTTGGCATAAACTTGCACGCACTGAAGCTGATAAATTTGGCTTGAAATAAAAACTCAATTCATGAATTGTTTTATGTCCTGGATTTTTTATTTTGCTATTTACCCTGAAGCATGTACTCATTGATTGCCGACACCCTCTCTGCTTACACCAAGATATAATGAGACTTGAACAGCAGGTCAGTTAAATTTGTGTTTATTTAATAATGATGATAGAGAGCTTGAAACGGTAACTTGTAGCTTGAATAGTAGGTTTGTTTGACCTTGGTTATAAATTATAAGTTACATGTAGTAGATTAGATCATTACATTTATCCAGTCTTTTTGAAAAGCCGACGGAAATCCTAACGGATGTATGTCTCGAGATTTGTCAATTATATTTCATTTCTACGACGACGCGACATTCCCAACATGACGTAATAAACCCACTTCGAAGACCTTTTGTTTCTTTTAGAACTTATATAAAGTTCTTTCCATGCCTTTAATGGCTACTCCCAGATTTCAAGGAGCTCTGCTACAAGTAACCTGCTGCGTGTTTATTCACATAGATTCAGGCTCTCTGTCTGACGTTGTGATGTGATAAGAAAAGCACGATGAATTATTACATTTTGCTTTTTCTGTCTTTTGTTCTTCCCACCATTGAGTTGAATCCTTAGATATATATTTTTGCATACCAAGTTGTTACGGAGGCATAGGCAAACGACAATAGCCACATCTTTTGTATTGTCTTTGCATGCTATATAGTAGTGCTACTTTTAATGTTAATAACATGCAAACCTTATGATCTTCATATTATCACTGTGGACGGTAGTGATTATTTGTATGCTGTTTCATAGTGCTGTAATTCAAGGTCACTGGAAAATGATTTTATGGAGTTATAACAACAAACAATGTAGATTTCAACATCTATGCATCGCCGGTGATAACTGACGGTGTTATAGAGATCAGGTTCAGTGTCATTTTATGCCTAGACATTGATAAATAGCGGTTTGAAAACAAATCTTGCCGACATGTTTGTGAAATTAGGATGTTCATCGTTGTATTGTCCACATCTGTTTTTGAGACAAATTTGGAATAGAAATAGCCTATTGTATCACCGATATGAGGAAAGCAAGTTTCGGATGTTATTTTTCTGATGTTTGCGAGAAAATAACGTAATTCTACTCACAGTTCTGACTTATTTTCTCTTTCTCCGCCTCGATTTACAGTACTATGAAAACATGTAGAAATAATTGGTTCTGTTCATACGCAGTGATAAATGTTATGTAATAAAAACAATAGATTTACTTTATAATTCTATCTGGTGCCATATAATTAAATCTTTTCTTCATAATTTTACCTAAGTGCCAATACATTCAATGGACAATGAATCTCTTATTCTTGATGACTACTGAGGAATTTTATGAAATTTACAATCTTTCTAATAAAACAGTATCTTTGAAATTACGGAAAAATTTATACTGAAATTTCTCACAATATTTCTACAAACAAATGTTGGATTTGGACATTGCTAATACATTAAATTGAACATTCTTGATATCAAACATAACAATACTGATCAATGAAAATCCCTTTAATGACATTTAGAGAAGCGTTGGTTTGGATCCTGTTAAGTTCTTTAATCCGAACCTTCGTATGTGCAGACTCAAATTTGTATACTTATGTATTTTGCAGTTAATGTACATTCCATTCGTTCGGAGTGTACCTGAATATATTTGAACTTGTTTCATGATCTTCGTTAAATAAAGTATTACGATGATACATATTTTGTGAATTAAATCACCCTGATACCCCTATGGTAGTTGTATATGATTTCACGTGTTGTAGGAAGGTAGAAAAATAAGTATCTGGGGAGGCATAACTCTCAGTGTAGCCTGCGTTAAATGTGACATTACTGGTTTGATGGTTTAATGTGTTTATTACACGCTTTGCGTCCTAGAATCCGTGCATTAAAAATACAAGCTTAGAAGGTTTTTTTAGGCACAGTCTGTTTTGTCATGTGCAATGATGCTTTTATTTTATAGTTCTGGTTTCATAGTTGAGGCGAACGTCATTTTACGTTCCATACGTATTTGTAAATATGGAACAGCAATAACACTGTATTTCTGGGAACAAGCGTGTAATAAATAGATAGAACGACACAAGTGTGCGAACATGATAACGTTATTGCACGAGTTTGTTGTGACGCGATGGTAAAACGAGAACCGGAGATTTGAGTTTTACCTCGCGGCACGACAAACGAGTGCAATAACGTTAACATGTTCACACATCTGTGTTGTTCTATGTTTATTGCCCACCCTGATGGTTGTAGCTTGTGCTATACTAAAATTTAGGTCTATATTGTTTATTTAATTGAACAAACGTGTGCTTAATGTAGACTATATCTAATAATTTAGTGAAGAAATTGTCTCTTACGGTTGAGTCGCCAATGACGTTGTTTACGTAATCGGTTTGTATTCTTCAAGAACAATACACAATTGTTTATTGAACGTTTTGAAATCTTCTGTATTTTGCTGTATTTCGCACAAATAAGCCATTGGGTGTGCAATAAATTATTTTACAGAACTGATAGTTCACAAACAAGTTAAAACTTGGGATGCTTAAAATGATTTTCATTCGTATTCAGTGCAGGCGAACTCTGTATGTTTGGATATAGGAAAATTGCCTGATTTATCTCCCCTGAATGTCATAGTTTTTAACACTTTCATGACGCGAGCTGTGCTGGTGCAGCATTAAAGATACTGTGCCAGTGCATTCTCTTATAAATGCAAGTCTCCCATAGGGAGCCTCATATGGGAGACTTGCATATATAAGAGAATGCACTGGCTTGCAAGATCATGGTAGATATTGTTAGGCCAAGGCATTCTCTTTTCTATGCGAGGTGCCCTATGGGCAACTCGCATATATAAGAGAATGCATTGGTACAGGGTTATCATAAATTTCAGGAAGCTCCGGTCATGAATGGGTTTACTGACAGTAGTAATTTAAAGTGAAAAATATATTTTACTAGCTGGTGGGCCCCGACTTCGTCCGGGCTGTTTCCCCTCTGCTTTCATCCAGATCTAACATCGAATTGAACACATTGAACACCTTGAATTGACCATTTTGAAGGTCAAGGTCAGGTCGGGGTCATGATGTGACCTGTCCAAAACACTTCCCGGACAAAAGTATCCTAGGTATCAAATTTTGTCGAAATCCGTCTGGCAGTTTTCCCGGCCATAGCTAATAAACAGACAGACAGAAGTCCCAAAATATATATTAGAAGATCACAATGTTTACATAATTTCAAAATAATACAAACTAATTTTACCTTGCGACTTCGTAACAAACAGTTCAGTTCTTCTCTGAGCATAAACAAATGCAGATCAAATGTCAGTTGGTCCTACGTATTCTGTGCGTAATGTGTAATATAAATGTTAGATTATAAAACATCATTATGACCATAAGATATCATTCTTTCCAATCAATATAGCATTTTGTCTTGATTTATATGATAAAGTCGATTAAAATTGATGAACCCCCCCCCCCATACTGGATCTTGGCGTAAAGGCTGGAATAGTAAGGCATTCGTGCTTCAACATATATCCCTACTGATTTAACTAGCTCGTTAATATGTCAACAAGAACCAGTATTTTAACTAGCTCGTTTATATGTCAACGTGAACCAGTATTATCCCTACTGATTTAACTAGCTCGTTTATACGTCGACGTGAACCAGTATTATCCCTACTGATTTAACTAGCTCGTTTATACGTCAACGTGAACCAGTATTATCCCTACTGATTTAACTAGCTCGTTTATACGTCGACGTGAACCAGTATTATCCCTACTGATTTAACTAGCTCGTTTATACGTCAACGTGAACCAGTATTATCCCTACTGATTTAACTAGCTCGTTAATATGTCAACAAGAACCAGTATTTTAACTAGCTCGTTTATATGTCAACGTGAACCAGTATTATCCCTACTGATTTAACTAGCTCGTTTATACGTCGACGTGAACCAGTATTATCCCTACTGATTTAACTAGCTCGTTTATACGTCAACGTGAACCAGTATTATCCCTACTGATTTAACTAGCTCGTTTATACGTCGACGTGAACCAGTATTATCCCTACTGATTTAACTAGCTCGTTTATACGTCAACGTGAACCAGTATTATCCCTACTGATTTAACTAGCTCGTTTATATGTCAACGTGAACCAGTATTATCCCTACTGATTTAACTAGCTCGTTTATACGTCGACGTAAACCAGTATTATCCCTACTGATTTAACTAGCTCGTTTATACGTCGACGTAAACCAGTATTATCCCTACTGATTTAACTAGCTCGTTTATACGTCGACGTAAACCAGTATTATCCCTACTGATTTAACTAGCTCGTTTATACGTCGACGTAAACCAGTATTATCCCTACTGATTTAACTAGCTCGTTTATACGTCGACGTAAACCAGTATTATCCCTACTGATTTAACTAGCTCGTTTATACGTCGACGTAAACCAGTATTATCCCTACTGATTTAACTAGCTCGTTTATACGTCGACGTAAACCAGTATTATCCCTACTGATTTAACTAGCTCGTTTATACGTCGACGTGAACCAGTATTATCCCTACTGATTTAACTAGCTCATTTATATGTCGACGTGAACCAGTATTATCCCTACTGATTTAACCAGCTCGTTTATACGTCGACGTGAACCAGTATTATCCCTACTGATTTAACTAGCTCATTTATATGTCGACGTGAACCAGTATTATCCCTACTGATTTAACTAGCTCGTTTATACGTCGACGTAAACCAGTATTATCCCTACTGATTTAACTAGCTCGTTTATATGTCAATGTGAACCAGTATTATCCCCACTGATTTAACTAGCTCATTTATATGTCAACGTGAACCAGTATTATCCCTACTGATTTAACTAGCTCGTTTATATGTCGACGTGAACCAGTATTATCCCTACTGATTTAACTAGCTCGTTTATATGTCAACGTGAACCAGTATTATCCCTACTGATTTAACTAGCTAGTTTATATGTCAACGTGAACCAGTATTTTCCCTACTGATTTAACTAGCTCGTTTATATGTCAACGTGAACCAGTATTATCCCTACTGATTTAACTAGCTCGTTTATACATCGACGTGAACCAGTATTATCCCTACTGATTTAACTAGCTCGTTTATATGTCGACGTGAACCAGTATTATCCCTACTGATTTAACTAGCTCATTTATACGTCGACGTAAACCAGTATTATCCCTACTGATTTAACTAGCTCGTTTATATGTCGACGTGAACCAGTATTATCCCTGATTTAACTAGCTCATTTATACGTCGACGTGAACCAGTATTTTCCCTACTGATTTAACTAGCTCGTTTATATGTCAACGTGAACCAGTATTTTCCCTACTGATTTAACTAGCTCATTTATATGTCGACGTGAACCAGTATTATCCCTACTGATTTAACTAGCTCGTTTATACGTCGACGTAAACCAGTATTATCCCTACTGATTTAACTAGCTCGTTTATATGTCAATGTGAACCAGTATTATCCCTACTGATTTAACTAGCTCATTTATATGTCAACGTGAACCAGTATTATCCCTACTGATTTAACTAGCTCGTTTATATGTCGACGTGAACCAGTATTATCCCTACTGATTTAACTAGCTCGTTTATATGTCAACGTGAACCAGTATTATCCCTACTGATTTAACTAGCTAGTTTATATGTCAACGTGAACCAGTATTTTCCCTACTGATTTAACTAGCTCGTTTATATGTCAACGTGAACCAGTATTATCCCTACTGATTTAACTAGCTCGTTTATACATCGACGTGAACCAGTATTATCCCTACTGATTTAACTAGCTCGTTTATATGTCGACGTGAACCAGTATTATCCCTACTGATTTAACTAGCTCATTTATACGTCGACGTAAACCAGTATTATCCCTACTGATTTAACTAGCTCGTTTATATGTCGACGTGAACCAGTATTATCCCTGATTTAACTAGCTCATTTATACGTCGACGTGAACCAGTATTTTCCCTACTGATTTAACTAGCTCGTTTATATGTCGACGTGAACCAGTATTATCCCTACTGATTTAACTAGCTCATTTATATGTCGACGTGAACCAGTATTATCCCTACTGATTTAACTAGCTCGTTTATATGTCAACGTGAACCAGTATTATCCCTACTGATTTAACTAGCTCGTTTATATGTCAACGTGAACCAGTATTTTCCCTACTGATTTAACTAGCTCGTTTATACGTCGACGTGAACCAATATTATCCCTACTGATTTAACTAGCTCGTTTATACGTCGACGTGAACCAGTATTATCCCTACTGATTTAACTAGCTCGTTTATACGTCGACGTGAACCAGTATTATCCCTACTGATTTAACTAGCTCGTTTATATGTCAACGTGAACCAGTATTATCCCTACTGATTTAACTAGCTCATTTATATGTCAACGTGAACCAGTATTATCCCTACTGATTTAACTAGCTCGTTTATATGTCGACGTGAACCAGTATTATCCCTACTGATTTAACTAGCTCGTTTATATGTCAACGTGAACCAGTATTATCCCTACTGATTTAACTAGCTCGTTTATATGTCGACGTGAACCAGTATTATCCCTACTGATTTAACTAGCTCGTTTATATGTCGACGTGAACCAGTATTATCCCTACTGATTTAACTAGCTCGTTTATATGTCGACGTGAACCAGTATTATCCCTACTGATTTAACTAGCTCGTTTATACGTCGACGTAAACCAGTATTATCCCTACTGATTTAACTAGCTCGTTTATATGACAATGTGAACCAGTATTATCCCTACTGATTTAACTAGCTCATTTATACGTCGACGTGAACCAGTATTATCCCTACTGATTTAACTAGCTCGTTTATATGTCAACGTGAACCAGTATTATCCCTACTGATTTAACTAGCTCGTTTATACGTCGACGTGAACCAATATTATCCCTACTGATTTAACTAGCTCGTTTATACGTCGACGTGAACCAGTATTATCCCTACTGATTTAACTAGCTCGTTTATATGACAATGTGAACCAGTATTATCCCTACTGATTTAACTAGCTCATTTATACGTCGACGTGAAGCAGTATTATCCCTACTGATTTAACTAGCTCGTTTATACGTCGACGTGAACCAGTATTATCCCTACTGATTTATATAATTAACTAGCTCATTTATACGTCGACGTGAACCAGTATTATCCCTACTGATTTAACTAGCTCGTTTATACATCGACGTGAACCAGTATTATCCCTACTGATTTAACTAGCTCGTTTATATGTCGACGTGAACCAGTATTATCCCTACGGATTTAACTAGCTCGTTTATACGTCGACGTGAACCAGTATTATCCCTACTGATTTAACTAGCTCATTTATATGTCGACGTGAACCAGTATTATCCCTACTGATTTAACTAGCTCGTTTATACGTCGACGTGAACCAGTATTATCCCTACTGATTTAACTAGCTCATTTATATGTCGACGTGAACCAGTATTATCCCTACTGATTTAACTAGCTCGTTTATATGTCGACGTGAACCAGTATTATCCCTACTGATTTAACTAGCTCGTTTATACGTCGACGTGAACCAGTATTATCCCTACTGATTTAACTAGCTCATTTATATGTCGACGTGAACCAGTATTATCCCTACTGATTTAACTAGCTCATTTATATGTCGACGTGAACCAGTATTATCCCTACTGATTTAACTAGCTCATTTATATGTCGACGTGAACCAGTATTATCCCTACTGATTTAACTAGCTCGTTTATATGTCGACGTGAACCAGTATTATCCCTACCGATTTCACCACGTGGTTTACATTTAAGGAAAGTTGGGACTAATCAGAGAGGTGATTGTGGTCTTTTGACTTGAAACTTTTTGGTCGCGTAAAATTTTCTTGGGCAATTTTCAAAAAAATAAAAATTGCCCATTTCGCCACCAATGGCATGAACCTTGGATGAGGTGCGGATCATGATTACAGTAGTGGATTCACCAGCATTTTGTAGATATATCATTGTACTCCCAAGAACGAAGTGAATGGTGCGTACACTGGGTAAAATGTGGTCAGACTGAATGGTGGATATAGTTGTTTGGATTCTCTGTGAGCTGTTAAAATGTCTCAATTTGATTTATTTGATTGTATGTATTATAGCAGAAATTTCGAAATAAAATCAATATTATTTGATAGAAGTGTTTTCGGACAGGGGACATAGACTTATATTTATTGTCCCCTGAAAAAAATATTTTTGGGGGACTATAGAAATGGACTTCGTCCGTCCGTCCATCACACTTTTGAGTACCTTCATGGTGTAATCATCTCCTCCTACAGATTTCATCCCAGATATTTGAAACTTCAGAATATTGTTGCCCATATATTGAAGATGTGCAACATGTATATAGATGACGGAAAAAATATTTTTTGACAGAGTTATTAACCCTTTTCGACTTAGAAAATTTTAACATTTTTTATAATCTTCTGTATGAGGGTACCTTCGTGGTGTAATCAACTCCTCCTACAGTTTTGATTATAGATATTTGAAAGTTCAGAGTATTGTTACCCTTTTCGGGGGACACTGTGGTCAGCTGACCTTTTATTATTTATTATTTTATACCCGGAAATGATATAAAACATATTTACGAAGAGATAGAACATCTTTAAAGTATACATTAGAATGGTCTATTATTCATTTGGAGGGATGTTCAGCAATAAAAGCTGAAAGGTTAATACAAGTGCAGAAGTATTCACATCCATTGTTCAGATAATATAAAGTTTGTTGATGTAAACATATTTATTCCAATCATAATAACATATTTAGACATTTTACAGTAAAATATAATAATATAGATGATCAATTGATTGGATTAAACAACAAACCCAAGGGCTTTTATTAAGTTTGCTCCCCTTTTGTTTCGCGCCCGCTCTTCATTAAGTGTAGAGGGGGGGGGGGGGTCGGATGGGAAGGAATGAAAATATTATAATTATAGTAATGATTATGTCGTGAGCAGCAGGGAGAGAGAGAGAGAGATAGTGAAAGAGAGAGAGAGATAAAGGGGATGAGATACTAGCAGAGGGGGCAGTGGTGAGGAGTTTTCAATAATTCAGTTGAGTTGTTGCGTAAACATAATGATGCTCGTCTATGGTATTCTTCGTGTGTCAGGTGCCATGGGAGGGGTCAATCGCAGCAGTTAATTGGTTACATCCGTCAATAATTAATTAAACATATATAGTGGGGAATATCATGCTGCCACATAACTCGACCGGAATCCAAAGCAATTCATTATCCATACAGGTGATAGAATAATGGGAATCTTTTTGTTCTCATGATATATGTCTGTACTGCATTAAATATTTGTTTGTTTTCCAGAAGGCTAAGCCGTGCAATAGAGTGTTCTCAGATAGGGCAACATTGGGTAGGGAGTTTGTTGAACTTATCTGAACATTTCCTACGGGAATTGTGTGTCAATGAGTATCTCGTAGGATATAGAAAGGGTTACTATCTGGAAACAATGCTTTTCTATTCAACTATCTCAGCCACTGTTTGTGGGATGTCAGTGAAAATTGTTATGGAGGTTTGGCATCGGGAGTGCTTTAAAAAAAGTGCCTAATGGCAATGTTTGCCTGTGCGTTCCACAGTCATATTTCTTTGTTTATTTGAAAATAATAGTTTTTTGTCCATCTGAGCATTTCATCCATGGGTTATCCAGGTTCGCGGCCATTAAGTTTACTGGTAGCAGTAAATATTTGCTTACATTTTGAGAGTTCCACACATAGAAAATAAATAATGAGCCTTGTACCTTGTAATTGTAAAAAATTATATATCATATATAGAGGATCTCCAATGATGGGATACAAGATACAAGATTTTATGAAACGAGTTTGATAAATTTGATTCACAACAAGTCGTAGACCTCAAAGTGACTCGATCCCATCTACATGTCAATGTCAACAACCATGATGAGATGTGAATCAAATTTATGAAACAAGTTTCATAAATCTTATATCCCAACAAAACGAGCTAAAGATCTTGTATATCACATGAAAAAAAATAGAGCTTTATGCCTTTTTAACAAATCAAAATCTTTAAAAGAAGCTAAAAAATGCATGTAAAATGCTTAAATGCATGGCTTTGTACAACAGTATTGCGCGCTCTGGCTTGCGACAAAAAATATAGTCACCCAATTTGCCTCTTTGTTTTTGTGCCTATTTTCATTAGTGCAACGAAGTTGGACAATAATTGAACTTTAATGAACAAAGCAATCATGTCTGGTATTTGTGTCAAGAGCGGCTTTTCAAAAGAGTATAATGCTCGCTGTAAATTTTTTGGCGCGATGCCAAGTATCCCGGTTATTTGTCACAAGTGAGATATAAGGAAATATGTAATGGCTTTTTTAATGATATATGGGTTTCATGTGATATATATACATATATACAATGTGTGTGGTAATGGGTTTGTTGATACGGCATGAGTGACAGTGTGGAAGGACAGAATGAGACGTACATTAACACACATTCAGGAACATACAAGGCTTGTTTTGTAACATGTGATGATCTTATTATTAGCTCAACTTTACTTTGTACCTTTGGTCAGATCATTTATGAAATATGTCATGGTTGTTGACTTTGACGCGTAGATGCGAACGAGTCACTTTGGGGTCAATCGGCAAAAAAACATGGCCACCAATGGCCATCTTGGATTTTAAATTCAATCCATTAGCACGGGCTACATCATGAAATTTGTCAAACTTGAAATGGGAAACGGGTCATTTTGAAACTTAGATGGGAGACAAGTCATTTTGGTGTCAATCGGCCATAAAACATGGCTGCTGGCAGCCATCTTGGATTTTACTCTTTGCATGGCTAAATCCTTTGGCATGGGTTACAGGTCGTACCTTTGATCAGATCATTATGAACTTTGTTATGGCTGTTAGCATTGACATGTATATGGGAACGAGTCATTTTGGGGTCATTCGGCCTTAAAAGATGGCTGCCGGCACCAATCTTGGATTTTATGCTTTGCATGACTAGATCCTTGGGCAAAACCTAGACCACATCCCTCAACTGATCATCACCACACTTCCTATGGATCATCGGGGAGACCTCTAAATGGGAGCCATTGGCCATCTTGGATTTTAATCTTTGTATGACTAAATAATTTGGTACACCCTACTTGTCCAATCGTTACTAAACTTAACATGGATCTTCGGGATGACCACAGGATGGGAGTAATCTAGATTTTCTGAATTTCGTTAATAAACATGCCACCTGGCAGCCATTTTGGATTTAACTTTTTGTGTGACTAAATCCTTTAGCACACCCTACAGTCCACCTCCCTTATCTGATCATCACCAAACTTCATATTGATTTTGATATTGATCCGCTAGATGAGAGTTATCAAATATTTGGTTGCCAGTGGCCATATTGGATTTTACTTTAAATAGATCATCATGTTGATATCTAGTATTACTTAGACATTTCAGCTTCGCATTCCTAATCACTCAATTGACTGTAACACATGAAATTATCCCCTCTCGAAGTTGAGCTACAGTGTCAGTGACACTTTTATTTTATAGTTCCGGTTTCATGGTTGAGGGGAATGTCATTCATATTGGTGATGATAACGGGATGCGTATGGAATTCATGTTTTGTACAGATTTGTAGATATGGAACATCAAGAACACTATGATTCTTGGAACAAGGGTGTAATAAGTACCCGTAACAAGGGTGTAATAAGTACCCGTTCTTAAATAAAATATCCGGCTTTCAAATGTAGCCCTTACTGTAACTACCGTGTTAAATTTACCGACATGCAAATCCCTTGGGGAGAGATTCTTTGATTTGGGACACCAGGGTATCGAGTCTAGGTTGACACATCCGTCACGGTTTATGTTGTCCAGGGTTTTAGCATCACTGGAAAAGCATCAGTTATGGTGATTAACCATACCATTAGTAGCTTGGATGTCCCCCCCCCAAATCTTATTAATCGTACTCAATCCGATCAGACGCTCCTAAATTACTATTTCTTTGAGTCGAGGAACCCACCCATCAAAGCTCAGGGTGATTAGATATAAATTTTTGAAGTTTTCTATTTCTATTGTTTGTGGACCAGAAGCACGTGGTCAAACGAACAAAGATGCGGATGAAGATGGATAACTCTAAAACTTGATTTTAGAGTTATCCACCTTCATCCTAATCTTCATCCATTTGACTACATGGTTCTGGTCAACAAAGAATAGAAATAGCAAACTTCAAAAATTTATATCTAATCACCCTGAGCTTTGATGGGTGGGTTCCTCGACTCAAAGAAATAGTAATTTAGGAGCGTCTGATCGGATTGAGTACGATTAATAAGATTTGGGGGGGGGGGGGGGGGGGGGGGGGGGGGGGACATCAATAATTCTGCTAACCATACTATTGTATTGGATCATGCTGTCCAGAGCCTGGGATCCAAGATTATTAACCCTTTTCATGAAGTGAGTTGCTCTGGCACAGCATTAAAGAGCCTGTACCAGGGCATTTTCTTATATATGCAAGTCTCACATAGGGTGCCTCGCATATATAAGATAATGGACTGGCTTACAAGGCCAACGTTTTCTATATAAGCGAGGCTCCCTATGGTAGACTTGCATATATAAGAGAATGCATTGGCCCAGTCACGTAAGGGTTAATAGGGGGGAACAAAGGGCATAAATGTACATATCTCGAACATATGTCGCCTCGCATATATAAGAGAATGCATTGGCCTAACAATGTTTTATAATGTTTTATCATGATTTCTTACATTCTTTAAAAGAAAATGATTTTTTTTCTTACATTCTATAACAATTTTTATCATATTTTCTTACATTTTTATCATTTTTTATCATTATTTCTTACATTCTTTAAAAACAAATGATCATTTTTTTCATTTTTTCTTACATTTTTTAACAATTATAAAAAAATAATTTGTTAGGCCAATGCATTCTTTTATATATGCGAGGCGACCTATGGTTCCCACCCACCACCCCATCCCGCCACCCATAGCATCTTATGCGCCGCAGGCGCCCGTATAGAGGCTACTGACCACATAAATAATAAGGATAAGTTCCCACCCACCACCCCACCCATAGTATCTTATGCGCCGCAGGCGCCCGTATAGAGGCTACTGCCCACATAAATAATAAGGATATATAAGAGAATGCATTGGCACAGGGGTCCAGTCATGGAAGTGGTTAATAGGGCGAACAAAGGGCATAAATCTATCATTGCATTTCAATATATTAGTTTATTTAACCACTTTAATACATTAATCGGCAATGAAAACAAAATGGAGGTACATGAAGTAATTAATCGGCAATGAAAACAATATGGAGGTACATGAAGTGATTAATCAGCAATGATAACAATATGGAACATGAAGTGATTGCGATGTAATGTGCGCCCATAATACTCCACATAGAAAAGCTTAATATGCTTTACAATATAATAACATTCATCAACACTACATGTATATCATATTCTGCGCAGCTCATTGATGCACCATGTATTCACATGTAATACCATTCTCCCCTTAGCTTCGGCCTCGCACAATAATGAGCATTCATCAAGACTATATCATATACTATGCAGCTCCTTCATGTGCCACATATTCACACTACATTATATAATATGACCATACACCAGCGTAACTAACGAACCATATTTAACCACATGCATAATCTAGCATATATCTGTGCCTTTTTTTATCTTATAAAAATAACTTCATAGATGCGTATTCCTTAGGCCTTATATCGTGGTGTGATTATGATTAATTACACTTTAGACATGCACAAGGAATGATCGAGAGTGTGTCCTATAGCTAGCAATTTTGTGTATAAATTAGGTCCGTCATAAATCGGGCCATGTGAGAAATCAGAGATTCATAATGCAAACAGACTACGAGCTCACCACCTCAGACTTAAAACCTAAAAACAAAATGTTAGGAGCCGTTCCTTTTGTACAAATTAGTAACAGAATATAAACTCCAAGATCAAACTGAAAGTATTCAAAAGTCAAGACTGTTGGTTGTTGTCGAGAGTGGAGTTATTTACTGAAATTATCCATTATATTATTGATGCTGTGTGCACAATCTGATTGAGATGTGTACTATACAAAGAAGCTTGTCGATTTCATCATGTTCCTTTCATTCATAAAATGTCATCATGTCGATTTAAACGAAAATCAATGAACAACGTCATCATATAGCTTTCACCATCGAGCGAATTCGCGATATCATGAATGTATCTTCTGCTTTGTTCATACGTATGTGTTCCTTGTCAATTCATGAAAATAGTAAGATAATTTAAACGCGATAGAATGACGGTTTCATGCATCAAAATTTCAATTTTGATTTCAGTTTTGTCTCCCGCCCTGCCAGAGTGATTGAGATTTTCCCATTGCAAGCACGATTTATATTTTTGGCCACCCCAATACAAATATTTGACAGTCCTTAATATGCCATATTTATATTCTCAATAGATAGTAATAGGTTTGACTTGTAATGCATGTAGCTATTGCCAACGAAAGTCACCTGATTCGCATGATCGTTCCGACTACATTTATTTGGATAAGATTTTTTGTGTGTTTGGTTCTTTGGATTATACAGGTGAGTACACTGGAGGACCTAGGAGACAATGATCCATATTTATAGAATATTAATAAAAATACTGACGTGTTAAAATAATATCTCCTTAATATTAATACATATATAATACAGGTATATTATACATGGAAACATATCTCCTTAATATTAATACATATGTAATACAGGTATATTGTACATGGAAACAAATTTAACCCTTCCATGACTGGAGCCTCCTGAATTTTGCGAAAACCTGTGCCAATGCATTCTCGAATATATGCAAGTCTCCCATAGGGAGCCTCATATATAAAAGAGAATGCCTTGGCCTAACAATATTTACCTTATAAGCCAATGCTTCTCTTATATATGCGAGGCTCCCTATGGGAGACTTGAATATATGAGAGAAGGCACTGGCACAGCATTATGAATACTGCACGAGCGTAGCTCTGGTCATGAAAGGGTTAATAAGACGATCAACAATATACAGTAATGCCCTAAATAATCGACTCCTAAACCGCAGCAGAATTATGGGTAATTTTTCAGGATTAAGTCGGAAATATGGCTTGTTGCCATTCATCGGAAAGCTCTCAGTGAGAGCTTTCTGATGAATGGCAACAAGCCATATTTCCGACTAAATCCTGAAAAGTTACCCATAATTCTGCTGTGGTTAAGGAGTCGATTATTTAGGGCATTACTGTATGTCTGTTCACTGCTCTCAGGAAATTACATGGGATAAAACGTGATGTGATTTCATTCTCTTCCAAAAGTTATAGCTGTTCAAGAATTTATTACCTGCTCGTTCCTAGAATTAGTGTTACTGCTGTCCATATTTACAAATATGTAAACCCCATGTGTTCCGTAAGCATTCTGTTTACATCACACAATGTAAATGACTTTTGCTTTAAAGGGGGACTGTACACTAAATCCGACCATTTATGAGACCATCTCCTTTTATACTCAACAGAGTGTATTTTTCACTAATCCATGGCTCAAATTCATTCATTTGTTGCATATATTCTAAAGGAGATGGTCCCATAAATGGCCGGATTTAATGTACAGTACCCCTTTAACTATTTAAACTGGAACTATAAAATAAAAGCATCATCACATGACATTAACAAGCCCTGTCCGTTTCTGAATAAACCTTGTAAGTCATGTTTTTTTTTAAATTCGCAGATTCTAGGACAAGAAGCGTGTAATAAACACAGAACGAGATGTGTGTTAATGGGTTTGTCAATACACAATAGTGCCATATCAATCAATTTGCAGAAAATTGTCACAAAATACCATTTAACCAAATAACTACTACAAAAGTAAAGTGACATCCAATAAACTACAAATGTAGTTAGCATTTATAAAACTACAATGCCATGACACTTAAAGGTACTCATCAGATTCGATGGTCCCCATATCATCAGATTCGATGGTCCCCATATCATCAGATTCGATGGTCCCCATATCATCAGATTCGATGGTCCCCATATCATCAGATTCGATGGTCCTCATATCATCAGATTCGATGGTCCCCATATCATCAGATTCGATGGTCCCCATATCATCAGATTCGATGGTCCCCATATCATCAGATTCGATGGTCCCCATATCAGATTCCAATTTTTTTTTTTTAAATGCCGCTTCAGTTATCAGAATCGATTAATTGCCCAAAAATAATGCTAACCACAGTCAACTATAGTATAAAATTTCCCTATTATATTTCAACATTTTGT
The DNA here is from genome assembly GCA_032622095.1 of Siphonodentalium dalli. Taxonomy (NCBI): domain Eukaryota; kingdom Metazoa; phylum Mollusca; class Scaphopoda; order Gadilida; family Siphonodentaliidae; genus Siphonodentalium; species Siphonodentalium dalli. The sequence goes on from CP136069.1 coordinate 190,238,501, forward strand.
TCAACATAATTTAGTCAGATTGTCAAATATCTAAGAACCAAACTCACTTGATTTTAGAGTATCCATCTTCATCTGCAATTTGCTTTGAGACTCAGCCCGTCGACTTTTTGCCAGGCAGCTAAAAAGTACCGGTGGTTAATAATATTTTCAAAAAAATCGATATCTGACCACTCCGAGCTTTGATGGGTGGGTTCCTCGAATCGAATCAAATATTTTTTACCACTGAAACCAAAGGAATAGTAATTTGGGAGCGTTAATTCGGATTTGTGTATCGTGAAACAACAAATATAGTTATCATTTTGTAAAACTAGAATGTGACGACACTTAACCTCTTCCTGTGGTGGACATAGCCAGAATATGGGCTGTCTTCCTGTCCACAACATTGTATGCTATCCTCATAACCTGTCCTTCAATCCCTTTTTCATAACTGTATCATTAACAGAGGGATGTGGCTAATGGTCTGCATGGGGGGAAATTTTTCAAATGATAATAATCGATCCATTTTATATATAGCATATTCCACAATGAACGTATTTCAATGCACTTTACTAATCATTTATTAATTTCAGACCAAAATTTTAACAAAATACAGAACAAATCAACTGTTGGTCCAAGCCTGAGTTTAGTATGCAGAATGAGGTCCCCAGAGGGTGAATTTAGTGACACTATCCCGCGTAGTGGGCTAGCATCACCAAATTCATCCTCTGGGGACCTAATTCTGCTTAGGCCTCATCTTCTCTGGAAAGTTTCTTTATTATCAAATTTCTATAGAAACTTCTTCACATAGATTCTATTTCTTTTTTAGTTTAGTTCTCTATATCCCCAAATTGGCAGATGACACATTGCATAATCAAGGTTCCCAATGAGTGTACATCACAATATTCACCATTTGGGAACTTCACTCCGAGTCTGTCTTCCATAGCAGATGAGGCCGATGCAGAATGAGGTCCTCAGAGGGTGAATTTGGCAATGCTAGCCAACTGTGTGGGATAGCGTCACTAAATTCACCCTCTGGGGACCTCATGCTGCAAATGACAGGCACACTAAACTCAGGCTTGTGTTGGTCTAAAAACAACAAAATCTCCACTAATTATTGGTCGGAAAATCAAACAATGAGAACAAATATTGTGTGAGGCATGAAGTTTCCAAAAGTTGAAAATTTTGCCAAAGTTGGTGGTGAAGGGGGGGGGGGGGGGGCTGGCGGTTAGACACCGCCTAAACCTCCCTGTCACTCATGAGAACAATTTCAACATATACAGTAATGCTCTAATTAATGTACTCCTTAACCACAGCAGAATTATGGGTAACTTTTCAGGATTTAGTCGGAAATATGGCTTGTTGCCATTCATTGGAAAGCTCTTGGCAAAAAGCCATATTTCCTATTAAATCCTGAAAAGTTACCCATAATTCTGCTGTGGTTAAGGAGTCGATTAATTAGAGCATTACTGTATGTGGTGTAAATTTCATACAAATGTTGTGTGAGGCATGAAGTTTCCAGCTGTTGTAAATTTTGCCAAAGTTGGGGGGGGGGGGGGGGGGGGGGGGGGGGCACCGCCAAAAGCTCCCTCTCCCTGCATCAAAGCAAAGTCACTCATGTTTTTAATGGTATATATATCATTGATTGTGAGCTGCGCTGGTGCATCTTTAAACATCCCATGCCAGTGCATTCTCTTATATATGCCACTGGCTTACCAGTTGAAGGTAAATATTGTTAGGCTAATGGATTCGCTTATATATGTGAGGCTCCCTAAGGGAGACTTGCATATATAAGAAAACAATTGACTTAAACCAAATTTATGCATAAAATTAACTTAACCACCAAAATAAAGCTAGAAAATTGAGTTTAAAAAACATTCAGAATTAAGGTACATATATAGAGATTAATTTTATTTTATGGACCTATCTTACAATTTTGGAGGGGGGGGGGGGGGTTGTAAATAACATAATGAGAAGAGAGTAAAAGATTAATACCTAGCACATAAATTGGTATTAACAAAATTATATTAATCTTGAAGATTCGATAAAATACATCCATTTTTCATGACCATTTCTACATGACAGATATACAGACAGACATATATACAAACAGACATATATACAGCACGGGCATGAATACACAACAGAAAGCTGGGAATAAGCTAAGGTTCTATGATGCGTAGTTGTTAAGTTTGTCTGCATAATGGGAAGTGATGTTGAATATATGTTCCACGTCATGAAAACCAACCATGCATTACTCATTAAATTGATGGTCTCAAAATGAAAACAGGATCGCAGAGAATTCGGAGTCGGAAACATCGTTATCAGTGATGAGTGATCAGCGATATAAAATTTCTTAACAAATTCAAACAATTTTCTGTCCTTGTTTTTATCAAAACATGTCATAACATTTAATCAAGCCTTGAAATAGGGTGTCTGTCATTTGCAGAATGAGGTCCCCAGAGGGTGAATTTAGTGACGCTACCCTGCATAGTGGGCTAGCATCACCAAATTCACCCTCTGGGGACCTCATTCTGCTTACACCTCAGCAGAATGAGGTTCCCAGAGGGTGAATTTGATGATGCTATCCCGCTATGCGGGGGTAGCATCACTAAATTCACCCTCTGGGAAATTCTGACACCCTATTTCAAGGCTAGCATTTAATTACATCAATAACCATAGAATAGTCCCAGGAATATCACAGTCACAGAAAGCACATTGATGAGGTGATCAAAAGAATGAACCACGTCAGCTCATTAAAGATCTCTTCCGTGCCACAATTACAACAACATAATTTTTATAATTTCTGATTTCAAGACTACAAACAGATATTTTGTGAATAAAATACAGATAAAACTGATTTGGTATATTATTATTATTATTATAATTATTATTATTATTTGTCTATAAAGGCATAATAAAGGGGTTCATTTCCATCGTAATTCTCGGTAAATGTTATCTGTAATTTTCTATGATTGAGTTTTCCTTCGTTTTCGCATGGATTTCTGTTCTATATATAGCCCCTAAAGTGTCCCATGAATGTCATAAGAACTTGTTATAGGAAGAGATAGGCCAACTTTAAAAAAACATTTTCAGTCCCCTCCTCAATTTTTTTTTAATTTTAAATTAAAAACAAAAATTCTATGCCTTAACTGTCAAATTGGACAATCTAAATCACCTTGTATCATATAAGATAGGATACTGCTTCAATATCTAGAACTATCCATGTTATGTCAGGAAGAATAAAATACAGAAAATAAAATTTGCCCTCCCGCCCCATTTCTCTGAAAAAGTTGGATGTAAATCTATCAATTTATTTATATTGGCCTTACAGACATATAATATACCCAGTCTTAAGTTTCATCTGTATTTGATTCATAAAATAGATATGTAGTCTTGAAATCGGGATTTATAAAAATGATGTTGTTGTTGTAATAGTGGGCCAGAAGAGACAGATCATCTTTAATACAAATTTTATTCAGTCGTACAATTATCAAAGCACTCTATGATCTTCCACAAGTTATTTATTGTTAACTGAAATTTATGGCAAACTTACGAACATTTATGCAATCTTGTTTAGCAATAGGCATTGAAAGCAACCTTTTGTCAATCTTGGGTATTTCAAGCCTGAGTTTAGTGTGTCTGTCATTTGCAGAATGAGGTCACCAGAGGGTGTATTTAGTGACGATATCCTGCATCACCAAATTCACCCTCTGGGGACCTTATTCTGCATGGCCTCATCTGCAATGGGAGACATAGACTCAGATTGAAGTTCCCAAATGGTGAATATTGTGATCTACCCCCATTGGGAACTTCGATTATGCAATGTGTCATCTGCCAATTTTGGGATATAGAGAAACTAAACTAAAAAAGACATAGAATCTATAGAATTGTAATACAAGTCGAATTCAGGTCTATCTCACATAGACCGGCTTCAATTACTATTAAAGGGACATGTATAGAGGGTTTATTGGTATCATGTAATCGCTAGTTCAGAATTTGGAAGCATATTCCATCTATGACTGCAGCTTCCTGAAATTTTGCGAAAACCCTGTGTCAGTGTATTCACTTATACATGCGAGTCTCCCATAGGGAGCCTTGCATATATAAGAGAATACATTGGCCTAAACAATATTTGCCATGACATTGTAAGCTAGTGCATTCTCTTATATATTCATGGCTCCCAATGGTAGACTCGCATATATGGGAGAATGCACTGGCACAGGATCTTTAATGCTGCACCAGCGCAGCTCCCATCATGAAAGGGTTAATGTACATGTATAAGACTATGATAAGTGATATAATATGAAGTCCATTTATAAAATTTCCTGCATTCATCGACATATTTTTGACACAGGAATGTGACAAAAATGCAAAATCTTCAAATATCACAAAAGGTTGCTCTCAGATTGAATTACTGACTGATATTGGTTGTTGGATGATAATATGGCATCTCACGGAAACTAGCTCGTTATCTTTGGTAATAAAATAAAATAAAAACAGTTCACAATCACAAATCAATATAACAAACTAAAGATAAATTATAGCAAGTTTCTCGAAGTACAGTAATGCCCTAAGTAATCGACCTCTTAACCAAAGCAGAATTATGGGTAACTTTTCAGGATTTAGTCGAAAATATGACTTGTTGCCATTCATCGGAGAGCTTTCCGATGAATGGCAACAAGCCATATTTCCGACTAAATCCTGAAAAGTTACCCATAATTCTACTTTGGTTAAGAGGTCGATTACTTAGGGCATTACTGTATATAAAGCCTGTGTATTAGGATCCTGCAATTCGAATCGATATCGATTTGAAATTATATCCAATTTCTATTAAATGGACAGAAATCTCTCTCATAGGTAAATAATATCAATTCTCACGGATAAGAATACTCTATTTCTGGACTCAAATCATAAATCTCAACATGAAAATAAACATATTGCTGTAATCCCATTGGTTCAGATGCTTTAAAATAAATAAACAGCAAAACGCTATTCTGAGCATTGATATTAATTATTTGAAGGGACTCCAGGCATTCACAGTGGGTAAATGTGCAAACAATCAAGACTGCAAATAGTGTGTCTGTCATTTCGAGAATGAGGTCCCCAGAGGGTGAAATTAGTGAAGTTATCCCGTATGGCAGGCTAGCGTTACTAAATTCACCTTCTGGGGACCTCATTCTGCTTAATGATTGAGATCGTTTTTCCTTCTTAACCCTTTACCCAACAAAACGGCCAAAAACGCCCAAACAAAGCTTCAACAGCCTAAAATAGAATCGGTCTGTCTCAATAGAACCATACAAATATGGATATCATTGGAACCGGCTCCTTGACCACCACTGTGCCAATGCATTCTCTTCTATATGCGAGTCGACCATAGGTCGCCTCGCATATATAAGAGAATGCATTGGCCTAAAAAAATCAATTTTTAACACTTTTTACCATTTTTTCTTACATTCTTTAACAATTTTATAATTTTTTCTTACATTTTTTAACAATATTTATAATATTTTCCTACATTCTTTGACAATTTTATCATTTTTAATATGTGTTAAGCCAATGCATTCTCTTATATATGCGAGGCGACCTATGGTCGACTCGCATATATAAGAGAATGCATTGGCACAGGGCCGTTCTGTTGGGTAAAGGGTTAAAATGTGATTATGTGATAAGGATCTCAAATTTGTCGCAATTCTATACATATTCGTCCACTAAATTCGATTCGAGGCTCGCAAAAGCTCGGCTCGAATCAAATTTAGTGAACTCGGTTAATAAATTTTGTATAGAATTGCGACTCAATAGAGATCCTCTATGTCTGAACATTTCCTGTGGGAACTACTCATCAATGAGTATTTAGTTTAGAAAGGGTTATGTACAGTTGTATTACTGACTTTTATAAAAATTTATGTTACTTTGCATAAACCTACTTCATGAAGCCACATGAACACACTTCATGAACACACATGACATGAACCCACTACATGAAACCATGGCATGAACCCACATGACATGAACCCACATGACATGAACCCAGTTCATGAACCCACATGACATGAACCCACTTCATGAACCCATATGACATGAACCCACTTCATGAACCTACTTTGAAGATCTTTAGTCCCTTTAAATTGGAATGTCAATCTACTAATTTCTGGGAATTCATGGGAATGTTACTAATCTTTTGGGAAAAAATTGGCAATTTCAAAGAGCTTTTTTTTAGACATTTAACACTAAGTTTTACTAAGGTATCCATGGAAGATATTTATAGCATTTTCAGAAATTATAAATAAAATTTGTATTATTTGATAGAAACTTTTCCGGACAAGTGTCCTCGATTTATAAAATATTAGATTTTTTACCCTGGCATCTAAATAAAACATTCTGGGAAGAGATAGACGATCTTTAATGGCCTAATGATTACGGTCATTAACTTGATCCATGAGAAAGAAGATGGACGAGTAATTTCTGCTAACATTTGATACATAGATTGAATGAAACAAGTGTGTGAACTGGTCAAGTCTGCAAATAGTGTCTGTCATTTGCAGAATGAGGTCGCCAGAGGGTGAATTTAGTGATTCTATGCTGCACAGCATCACCAAATTCACCCTCTGGGGACCTCATTCTGCTGAGACCTCAACTGCTATAGGAGACTTAGCATCAAATTGAAGTTCCCCAGTTGAAGTTTGTGATTTTCACCTCGATTATGCATTTTATCTTCTGCAAATTTGGGGATATTAGAAACTGAACAGAAGGGGGAAATGAACAAAAAACAACATTAATTTGAGCATATAGATGCTTCCCAGAATATGAGGTCCCCAGAGGATGAATTTTGCCCTCTGGGGGGGGGGGGGACCTCATTCTGCAAATGACAAGACACATTATTCCAGGCTTGGAACTGGTTAACATTATTAAATAAGTTTGTTGTGACGCGATAATAAAACTAGAATGGTAGGTTCAAATTATATCTTGCAGCACGACAAACAAGGGCAATAACGTTAGCATGTTCACACAATATTAGCATGTCCACACAATGGTGCTGTACTATATTTATTGCACACTCCAATGACAGTAGCTTATAGTATACTAAAACTTAGGTAAAATAAAAATAAATTACTTGTTCTCAGGTACCTCCTTCATCACTCAGGCACCTCCCAAATCACTGAGGCAGCTCCCTCGTCACTCAGGTACCTCCTTCATCACTCAGGCACCCCACTAATCACTCATGCACCTCCCTCATCACTCAGGCACCTCCCTCGTCACTCAGGCACCTCAGTCATGACTCGGGCACATCCCTCATCACTCAGGCACTGAAATTTTCTTTTACTGGTAACCATTTCATGATGGGAGTGGCACTGGTGCAGCATTAAAGATCTTGTGCCAGTGCAATTTCTTATATAGGGGAGTCTCCCATATAGAGCCTTGCATATATAAGAGATTGAACTGGCTTACAAGGTCAAGGTAAATATTGTTAGGCCAATCTATGATCTTATATATGCGAGGCTCTGGTGGGAGACTCACATATATAAGAGAATGCATTGGCACAAGGTTTTTCGCAAAATTTCATGAAGCTCCAGTCATGGAATGGTTAACCCTTTGAGTGCCAGGTCCGATTTTTGTATTGACCCATATACCCTGTGCCAATGCATTCTCTTATATATGCGAGTCGACCATAGGTCGCCTCGCATATATAAGAGAATGCATTGGCCTAACCCCAAAAAAAATAATTAAAATGTTTTTTATTTTTTATTTTTTAATTTTTTTTAGGGCACTCTACAGACCATACATTAGGGCCGATGAGATCGGCGACTAGCACTAAAAGGGTTAAAAAGCCTCGTCAAACATTTTGTTCAATATTTTCTGTTAGGATTATTGGATTTGAACGAAAATGAATTTTTTTTGTTTCTGGAATATTATTTCCAAATTTTAAGAAAAAAATAATAATAAATTGCCCTCCCCTCATCTAATTGACATGCAATGAGAACAGATATCTTATTTGAATGGCCTTAGATCCATATTGCTTTATTCAATTAAACAAACTTGTGATTTATGTAGAATATACCTCATAATTTACTTAAAGGTCCATTTAATTTTTGAATCACCGATTATTTTTTTATAGTGCCTTGATATAGGGTTATGATAACAATCTATGCCATAAAATATGATTAAAATTCTATAATTCATCGCCATTTGGAACGTCTGTGTCTCAGAAGGTGCCCATATAGAAATAGAAAACTGCTGAAATCATAGAAACATTTCCCCCGTTATGGCTCTCAGAATGCAACAGAATACAAACTAAAAATTTATTTTCAATGGAAGGGGAATAACTCTATATCTTAAGATATAGAGTCATTACCCTTCCATTGAAAATAATGAAACTTGAGCACAGACCACACGTCGATATCTCAACAATAACATGTTCACAGTTTATTACACCGGATAAGTTGACAGTTTTTGGAGCTTCCTCTTTCAAATAGTATATAATATGGCATATGTTTTATATAAAATGATCTGGGGGTTCATGGTATATAATATGGCATATGTTTTATATAAAATGATCTCGGGGTTCGAAAATTAAGTGGACCTTTAAAACATTTTCTGTTACAGTTGACGTCGTAAAGACGTTGTCAACGTAATCGGTGTATATTGTCCAAGGACAAGATAAATTCTTTTATTGTACGTTTTGAAATCTTCAAAATTTTGCTGTAGTTTGTCAAAAATAAAACAATGGGTGTCCAATAAAATACACAAAGAGTTTTTTTCTTCGTCACCAGATGACACAATTAAAATAAAATTCAACAAAACATTTATCACAATTAGACATTTATATTAACCCTTTACCCAACAAACCGGCCAAAACCGGCCAAATAAAGCTTCAACAGCCTAAAATATCTTCGGTCTTTCTCAATAGAACCATACAAATATGGATATCATTGGAACCGGCTCCTTGACCACATTGTGATAGTTACAGTTATGCCCTGTGCCAATGCATTCTCTTATATATGCGAGTCGACCATAGGTCGCCTCGCATATATAAGAGAATGCATTGGCCTAAAAAAAATCCTTTTTTTAACACTTTTTACCATTTTTTCTTACATTCTTTAACAATTTTATAATTTGTAATGTGTTAAGCCAATGCATTCTCTTATATATGCGAGGCGACCTATGGTCGACTCGCATATATAAGAGAATGCATTGGCACAGGGCCCTTCTGTTGGGTAAAGGGTTAAGGAGTTTCCATGGCTCAGCTATGTCAGGAGGTAGAAAGTTTAGATGGACCTACACAGACAATTACTTAATTGTTAAGCTAGTACACCACGTGAAGGAATCTATACTATTTGAAGACCACATTAAGCATATAATATAACAATAAAAAAAGTCAAAAATATGACTTTAATCATAGTTTTAGAAGGAAAATTTTGGGAAGAGTGTTATCAGCAAGTATACAAATTGAGTGGAAATGAATAACTGCCCTAAAAAGTACATGATCTAAACTAGTAAAAGGCTTGAATGGCAATTTAATTGAGTACGATACTGCTTCAAGAATCTCAACATTCCACCTCCTGACATAACTCAGGTGTGGATTCAGGAATCTCAACATTCCACCTCCTGACATAACTCAGGTGTGGATTCAGGAATCTCAACATTCCACCTCCTGACATAACTCAGGTGTGGATTCAGGAATCTCAACATTCCACCTCCTGACATAACTCAGGTGTGGATTCAGGAATCTCAACATTCAACCTCCCGACATAACTCAGGTGTGGATTCAGGAATCTCAACATTCCACCTCCTGACATAACTCAGGTGTGGATTCAGGAATCTCAACATTCAACCTCCCGACATAACTCAGGTGTGGAAACCCCTAAATTACAAAAATAATTATTATTTGAAGCCCAGAACTTTCCTCCAGAAGCCCTTAGATTTAGCACCATTTTTCGACGTAACTGACTCGGCCGAGCCGCGGCCCGAATCCACTTCATCGTCAACTGTTAATAACATCGTCGTATTCTCCTTCATCATGCTCTTCTTCCCGTGTGAACCAGACCGTTTTCTTTTCTGGTTATCGATACTCGACGCACGAGACCTGGAGTCCTGAGACACATTCTTTTTAACAGGAAACGTTAGTTTTTGTTTCGCTCCGACTGCTTTCTTTGCTTCATGTTTAAAGCCTTGGTTAATGACTGTAGTTAACTTTCCCGTGCTCGGCGATTGGTTAATGACTGTAGTTAACTTTCCCGTGCTCGGCGACCGCTGAAGCCGCTGTAATCTTACGCCTTCTGATGACCTCATTCCATTATCCTCATGACTCCCAGCCCCAAATAGAACTCCAGCGACGCTCATTTGTGATTTAGTTACGCAAGAATTCTCTGCAGATTTATGATCTATTAATACTGATGATGGCTTAGACTCAAATGTTTTCGGTTTCTTTTTCTTCTTCTTTTTTGTCGGTTCCTTTATCTGTAATATCGTAAGCATATAATTTATCTGGGAATCAAAATAATCAACTAACAAGAGATGGACTGTGGTCCGGTGCATACCCCCTTGTGGCATACCTCCTAGTGTAGGCATACCTATAACCTATGACTGATATACTCGCACAGATGGACCCAAAAATCTTACTTTTCATATAAACAAAGATGAATAACTGTCGAATGAACAACCTAAACCAAATTTAATTGAGATACGAGAATTACTTTTCAAGTTATGGCCTGAACAGACATTGGACAGACAAAAAAAACCAACATTTCCAGATAAACAAAGATGAATAACTCTAGAATGGAAAATCCCAACTAAATGATGCAACCCTCAAATGAATGTCCTCATAGTAGTGTACATCCATAGCAAATTTCATTGAGATCCAAGCACTACTGTTCTAGTTATGACATGAACAGACATCGGATGGACAGACAGGTACAAAACAGTATACCTCCCTTTTTTTTTTAACAAAGTGGTATAATTAATACTGGGCATGAATATGCTCCCATTAAACCACATCAGTTTATAGCCAGATTAGAAAACACTCCCAAGTGCGACATTGACATCATTGCCCTAAGCTCTTACGTTACTGAGCGTGCCGGTAATACAATTTTGTCTTACTAAAAAATATGAAGCCGGGTTTAGGGGCTAATAAAGTGATACAACTTTATATCATACATCCTACATGTCCCTTCTGACTCTCTCTTTCTCTCTCAATGAGCTCCCATGTTTAATGCCAACTTTAATTCTCTGTCTCTTATTCTTACTCAAATCGTTTATTCCATAGAACTTACAATTGGCCACCCCCCACGTAATATTGACCCCCCCCCCCCCCATGTAATATTGACCCCCCCACGTAATATTGACATACCTATCGAACACACCATGTGAGTTGAAGTGTGACAGAAATAAATAAATGCTACCTCAAATTATCTGATATACATCACATTAAAATCAAGCACACTCACGATGTTGTCTCGGTCACACGATAACCGGAGACGACCACCCCTATAATCCCAGCTTGTCGTAGAATATATTCTGTTCATTATATTGTTATTACTTTGTTATGAACTATCTGGATTGAATACTGTTAGCACTAAAATAATAATCAAATTCTATGTAGAAAAAGGTCATAACTCAATAAGAAATAAGTTGAATGAGACTTTCTCAAATGTAGACCATGTGCAAATGTTCACAAAAACACCGTCAATTCTGGAGTCTGGAGCCAAAAATGAGGAATGGTGCTTGGGGTGGTGGGGGGGGGGGGGGGGGGGGGGGGGAATGGGGAAACGAACAATAATTAATTCGTACCGATTAATAATAATCCTGACCAGGCCTCAGCCTAGGGGTCCAGAACAGGGAGACTTGAAGTCTCCCTCCAGGAAATTTAGGGAGACTTCAGGAAATTTAGGGAGACTTCAGGGTGGGGGAGACTACCAAAAATTGACAATTTTCAAATATCGCTTTATTTTATAACATCTGACAATAAAAAATTTAAAAAGATAAAATAACAAATAAAAACTAAAAAAAATTGACTTTATCTGAAATTAGCTTAATTAATTGTTATTATACATTTAAAAAATTTGGAAATGTTTTGTGTAGCTATCATTTAAGCAAGACAATTATCAAGTTACAGTAATAGTTACTTTTTTAACTAAATGAAAGTAGTATTATTTCCTAGACTGCAGCTTGGAAGATACGTTTGTACAGTCTGAATCATGATGCATGTAACTTTTTAAGTTTAATTTGGTCACGGCTGTAATGTGGGTGTCCGCTAAAATAAACAATAAGGACTAACTAACAAAGGAGTTGCAAAAGCTTTTATTAATTAATGGCCTCCCTTAATTAATGACAACATCACTGGTATAATCCGATTAAAGCAATAAACTTGACATTATTTTATTTATGGAAGTCGGTCTCTTCAAAAAGTCCAACGCGGTCTCTTCAAAAAGTCCGACGCGGTTACCGAAACGAACTTCCGAAGCGCCTGGTACATACTCTGATAATGTCGTAATTGTTTTATATCTGAAAAGCGGGACGGCGGTCTTTTAAGTTAATTAAAACATTTATTTGTGACACTCACGATGGTCAGTAACAACACAGATGCGAACATCTCATCGTGTTTTCAGCGTGTCAAAACATTCGTGATTAACATTCATTACCGCAAAGGGAACAAAGGCGACGGAATAACAACACAAAACAATAGGTCATATTTTTTATTTATTTTTTTAAACACTTGGGTCTTTGGCTCTGCATCGTCTGTTTCTTTTTGGGATGGCCGCCACAATTCATCTATATACGGACATGTCCAGAGTCCAGACATGTCCGGAAAAAAAACTAGAAAAAAAATTAAGAAAAAAACAAAACAAAAAACTCCCCCTAAAATTGAAGGCGACTTCGATTTCGCCTTGAAGCGACGATAGGGCGAAGTCAGCGACAGTAAGGCGACAATCTCGCCCGAGTCGCCTTGTGAGCTGAGGCCTGATCCTGACAGATTGATTGAAAATAAAAAGGTTGCAGGGTTTCAGGACCATGCAGGTGGGCCTAAAAAACAGGAATTTTACTTCGCTTGGCCGAAAGATGTTCTAAAAATTCTTTATTGAGTTCAGGGCTCGCCAAGGATGAATGTAGTCTACTTACCTGAGAATGATCTGACAGAGGGGCGACTGTTGATTCAATAAGAGGATGATAGTCTGATGAATCTACAAATAAAGAGAATCAGTGTTAGTGACATTAAGCCTTTCGAAACTAAAGCATCATTGATTAGGCCCAAAAAAAAAAAAGGTTTTGGTTCTCAGGCACCGCCGCATTGAATAAAAAGGGCCGCATTAGGCCTTTTTATTGCAATGCCCGATGTTACGACAAAATAACTTACGAAAAAAAAAAATTGAAAAAAAAAAAAGAAAAATTTTGTCCATAGCAGATATGTGTTGAATATTAGTGTGCATTGAGCTCTAACATGTAATGTGTTAAAAAGTGACTTGCAGGCTTACAACATAAAGTAGATGACTACAATTAAGAAAATGATTAGCTGATCCTCATGCTCTTCTTACAATTAGTCATTGTGAACAACTTACACTAATTGTAACTTTATACAATTGAAAGGCACGGGACTAAATTCAGGATCACATATTAGAATGGGGAGTTATCAGTTTTTAGACAACAATAACAGTAGTTAATGTCAGGGGCATTATATATTGTTAGGTAATCCCAGTCATACACTGGTAGTACAATGTCATTTTTATATAAGACTAAATGAGTTTATATGCATAACAGTTCCCTCTACCTTTCTGGTTATTACTAGACAGAGGAAGGTATCTTTGTCCATGCTTACTATGTGCAGAAAAAAATAAAAAATAAAAATAAAACCCTCCCTCCCTCATTGATTTGAAAAAAAAAATTGCCCGAGAACCAAAACACTTTTTTTTTTTGGCCTTAGTAGTTATCCCTTAGGAAATGTTCAGATAATAAGTTTAACCCTTTCTATACTAAAAGCACCATTGATGAGTAGTTATCCCTTAGGAAATGTTCAGATAATAAGTTTAACCCTTTCTATACTAATGCGTCATTGATGAGTAGTTATCCCATAGGAAATGTTCAGATAATAAGTTTAACCCTATCTGTACTAATGCGTCATTGATGAGTAGTTATCCCATAGGAAATGTTCAGATAATAAGTTTAACCCTTTCTATACTAAAGCATCATTGATTAGTAGTTATCCCATATGAAATGTTGAGATAATAGGTTTAACCCTTTCTGTACTAATGCGTCATTGATGAGTAGTTATCTAGGAAATGTTCAGATAATAAGTTTAACCCTTTCTGTACTAATGCGTCATTGATGAGTAGTTATCCCATAAGAAATGTTCAGATAATAAGTTCAACCCTTTCTGTACTAATGCGGTCATTGATGAGTAGTTATCCCATAGGAAATGTTCAGATAATAAGTTCAACCCTTTCTGTACTAATGCGTCATTGATGAGTAGTTATCCCATAGGAAATGTTCAGATAACAAGTTTAACCATTTCTGTACTAATGCGTCATTGATGAGTAGTTATCCCATAAGAAATGTTCAGATAATAAGTTTAACCCTTTCTGTACTAATGCGTCATTGATGAGTAGTTATCCCATAGGAAATGTTCAGATAATAAGTTCAACCCTTTCTGTACTAATGCGTCATTGATGAGTAGTGATCCCATAGGAAATGTTCAGATAATAAGTTTAACACTTTCTGTACTAATGTGTCATTGATGAGCAGTTATCCTATAAGAAAAGTTCAGATAATAATGTTAGGAACTATTATTTGTACATCGCTCAATAGAGGCGTTGATAGCGGAAAACCACCTTTTTTAGTTCAATTAAATTCTCCGAAATCAACAGATCACAAATCGATTTATTGTAACTAAACCTCTACATTTGGTCCAAACGAACCGGAATTATGTCAGAAAAGCAAAAAAGAGTACGAAAGGCACATAGAGGGCAAGCTACAAAGCTTTATCGTCAATTGGAATCCGCCATAAAAGCAAACAATACGCTCGAAGGCACGCTTGTTTTGGCGAATTTGCGGAAAAAGGTCACGTTGTTTAGCAACGTCGGATAGCAACAAGAGTAACATTGCTACACAGAATGATGTTGTTGTAACAACAGTTTCAAGTAACGAGACAATACCACAGATCAGCCCATATGTGTTATTGTCTCGTTACTTGAAACTGTTGTTTCAACAACATCATTCTGTGTAGCAATGTTACTCTTGTTGCTATCCGATTTCGCTGCTTTATTCTGAAGTTCATAATTGTGGTGCGGAAG
Organism: Siphonodentalium dalli; assembly: GCA_032622095.1. Lineage (NCBI taxonomy): Eukaryota > Metazoa > Mollusca > Scaphopoda > Gadilida > Siphonodentaliidae > Siphonodentalium > Siphonodentalium dalli. The sequence continues at coordinate 190,253,758 of CP136069.1, forward strand.
GACTGACTGACTGTCAAAACCATCAGGTGTCTGTGCATGTGCTTCACATAAACTTGTGTGGTGTTTACGCTTGCAAAATAGGCAGCGTCTTGCTGACCTGCACTGTGTAACTCTGTGATTGCTGCCAAGGCAGTTGAAACATAGATTTGATTTATTTACATAGTCAAGTCTAGATACCCTGGTTTTATATTTCGAGCAGTCTGATGGGAAATGTTGTCCAGCGCAGTAAATACAGCCACGCATTGTTGCCGTTGATGATGGATGAACTGCACTCGTGGATTTAACAGAGGTGTGAAGTGATGTGATCGTACCATCAAATGAGTCCT
>CP136069.1:190254183-190329802 GCA_032622095.1 Siphonodentalium dalli
TACATTTTCATATCCAAAAGTCAATGGTTTTTAAGATAATTGCCAAAAACCAAAACAAATCCATTTTTAAGGGCCCAATTTTGGGGTTCAGCACTTTTATCTCAAAGCTGAGCCCCCAATTCAAATTTTATTGATCTATATCCATCGGTGCCACATATAGGTATAATTTCTGTACCATTATTGGATGAGATTGACCTCCAAGGAGCTCTTGACCCTGAAAATAAGGTTTTTGGATGGAATATATTGGTCGTAGAATGAAAAACAGACATTTTCCCAATAACAAAGATGTTGAGGAAATCATCAATTATACGGTATTTGATCAGTAACCTAAAACTCCTACAAAAAGGTTACCTGGTGATATAATTTGAATGTAGTTCATCTTTTGTTATCTAGATTTCATGGCCTTTGATGTGAGATGGCTGCCAAAATGGTTATAAATGGAATGACATATATCACATTAGCAATATACTTGTAAATGAGTTCAATGTGTTATTTTCTTTAAACTTATGGGAGAACAGGGTGTTTTTATGGTATTCTAATGTTGAATTGAATTATACTCGGCCCACAAGTAGGTTTAGTAAATGTTGAGTTACTACAATTTGATCAATCAGTATGATTCAGTAGTCGAGCAGGTTGTGTCTTTATCAGTCCCACATCAATTTTGATTGGCTGCATCACCATTTTGTATAAAGGTTCTACAATTTCCCTAACATGTACATTATTCTAGAACAAATAATGGCTAGCCTGGAGTGAGTTAGAAGAAAAATACAAGCATCAGTTGATATGCAGATATAAATACATACAAATCTACATTCTGCATGTAGCCATGCTATGCAATCCTCCCTCATGTTTCAACTTATCAAGGAAAAATGATCACATGTCTATGATAGTCAGATGTTTTTGTAGATTTTGTAGATTTGTGGATGTTGTAGATTTTGTAGATTTGTGGATGTTGTAATGCAATATAGATCTCCATTATAGTTGCACAAATTTATTTTTCATTTCGTCCCTTTAAATTTACTTTTATTTTTTATGTATGTATATGTGCCACTCCAAAAATGTCAGTAAAAGTACTGTAAACCGTTTGGTTTGATGTTATAGGCACAGGAGATATATATATACTTTACATGTCAAATATTGTGAACCCTGCAGGTACGTTTATGTGTGTCAGTCGCCTTATGTGTGTGATGTACATGCAGTAACTACATGTATATTCTAGTGAAATTTATGGTCTGCACTCTGCAGTATTTCAAAAACATGCTATGGCCATGCCTACATATACATATGTACACTGATTCAAACACAATGATTGTCAGGTTATAATCTATGTTTGAGGAAAGTTACTATGTATTTTTCATTTGTGTTTCATTTGTCAATATTAATGGGTCCCAGGAGTCCAGATGTTACTAGTGCAGGGCCCATTTAATTTTCATGAAACTGGTGGACTTTATGTCTATACTCCTAAATAAACATGACTCTGAGTCTTATCAGACCAAGACGGTATTGTGTAGGTTTTACTAGAATTATATTTAGAAAAGACTCAACCATTATTTTTCCACTGCCCTTATCACAATATATTCATTTGGCAGTATTCATCCCAAGTTTAGTGGTGATGCTAATACATTTGGTATGATATTCAGGTAGAGCAAAGCGATCTGAACGAATGGAGGATAAGCCACAATGTGTAGAAAACATTAAAAAACATGTATATTGTGAAATATTTTAATAATGGATGCTGGTTTTTACAAACTGGCCATAATTGAGATGACTATTCCTGTTGTTTACCAAACATCAGCGTACACAATAAAATTTTGAAGTATATATGTTCTTGAATGTTGCATACAGACACTGACTTTTGCACAAATTGCTCGGGTTAGCCAAACAATGCAAAAATAACCAACTTTAGGTTACCGGGTACCTACAAACATATCAATCCAGCAGTACCCATCAGCATAATATAAAATTAGCAGGACCACTTAACCTGAGGTGGTATTGAAAATGAAAATATCTTTAAAATGGTAAGTTATGAGGGCTATTAGCTATTATGAAGAATTATGTTAGTGAAATTATAGACCCTCATCTTCTCCAACCTGCAAGTGATGCAACTATCATGGCCAATCAAAACTAATGTGGGACTGACAAAGGCTCATTCTACTATTGATTGAATAGTGATCATTCCATCATTTCCTACAACTTTTTGTGAGATGAGGTGTCCTTTTGTAAGAATTGATTACTTCTGAAATATATACTGGTATATATGGTCATCTCCCATCTGATTACAACATGTTTTTACTATGCCCAGGTGCAATACCCATTTTAGGATCGCAACATGTGGCTGCTGCATGAAGCAAACAGCTGGTCATTCCATTTAGTAAAAGTGTTTAGCATGTTTCATATCTTGGTCACTTAAATCAGATCAGCTGTTAATATATGTCGGGATCAACACATCCTCAGCAGCAATTTCCAGCTAATCCCATTGTGTGTGGTCAATTGTGCTCTTAAGTCGATCAGAGAATTCGGATAGTTCTTTAAAAAGTGTCATACATATGCTGTGGCCTTGGTGGTATTGTATACTTGTGGTGCGTAACATGCTGAAATCGGTTTTTGGCAATTATCTTAAAAACCATTGACTTTTGGATATGAAAATGTATTACTGACCCCCCATAATGTGGATTTTCAGGGTCAAGAGCTCCTTGGAGGTCAATCCCATCCGATAATGGTACAGAAATTATACCTATATGTGGCACCGATGGATATAGATCAATAAAATTCGAATTGGGGGCTCAGCTTTGAGATAAAAGTGCTGAACCCCAAAATTGGGCCCTTAAAATGGATTTTATTTGGTTTTTGGCAATTATCTTAAAAACCATTGACTTTTGGATATGAAAATGTATTACTGACCCCCCATAATGTGGCCATTCCGCACATTTTGTGTGGTCACACGACCCCCTTTGGCCAACGTTTCTGGAGATATAGTCACGGCGGGTGGTAGTACTTCGCTCAAAAAGGGGCGTGGCCATTTGACCCATTTCGCCCTCAATGGGAAATGTGTCACCAACCAAATATTGTTCGTGTACCTTCAATTAGTGGATTCGTGAAGAGTTTTGCTCTGGACATAAAAGTGCATACAAAACGCCCTCAGCTACTAGAGTACAAAAATAATTTTGAAAAAAAAAAAAAAAATTATATAAACTTTTTTTAGAACTTTTTTTTTGTCATATCAAAAATCGAAATAAAACTTCCGATGCAGCCATTTATTTCAATGTGGTGGTGTCTGAGACTCAAATAATATTTTTTATTTGGCCTGGGGTTGGGGGGAGGAGGGGGTGTCAGGTTGCAAAGTGTATTGCTCCATGTTTTTACTTGGTTCTTACATACTTTTATATTTTTTCCACATTTACCCACTGCTAGTGCTGTGGGTCCTTTTAACATTCACTTACCTTACACATGCATGTCTTTATTCTTATTTCAGATAAAGAAGAGATTTATCGTAAATCTTGGCTCCTTCAAAGTGAGAGTTATAAACAAGGAAGGAATAGAGGATCTAACGGATATGTCGGCAGAATGATCGATCACATGTTATATTTATATTGAGTACATTAAATGCTGAGTGAGTTCATTCCGTGATTGAGATCGAACAAGGTGTGGTCTGTGTGCGATAGTGCTCATACAATTTAATAAGATCCTTACAATTGGCCTAGTTCTAACCTTGGAGTTTCCTGAAATTTTGTGAAAAACGTTGTGCCAATGCATTATCTTATATATCCGAGTCTTCCATAGGGAGCCTCGCATATATAAGAGAACACATTGGCCAAACAATATTTACTTTGACCTTGTAAGCCATACATTCTCTTATATATATGAGGCTCCCTATGTGAGACTCGCATATATAAGAGAATGCATGGCACAGGATCTTTAATGCTACACCAGCACAGCTCCAGTCATGAAAGGGTTAAAATGGTGTTATGGTTTTACTAATGGCACCTTACTTCAATTTCCCGTGCGAGTGGTCATTCATATGTTCTCATGTGGTAATCATCCATGTTTTGTGTATATGAATAAATTGTTGATCATTTCTTACATTTTCTGCTTGTCTCCATCTGAGGATAATCTCATTGGCTTTGCAAGAAACTTCACTCTCTGGATAGCGTTATCCAATCGCATGACGATTTGCGCTCCAAAATACACCTAATATTCAAAATACATGTTCTCTTTTGAAATTTTCCCAGCATCGATACAGGTCAATAAATACTTGAAGTACCTTTCTTCCAATATTATATGTCCCAGAAAGACGCATTGAAGTCATAAAAAATAAAACTTCGCAAATGATAATAGGGCCCGAGCATTGCTGTGCCATTTGTGTTCATTGAAATTCTGGAATCGGAAATGGAATTTCGCACGACTGTCAGGAAAAGGTGTATCACATTATCCTAAAGGTACTCAATCCGATCAGACACTCCTAAATTACTATTTCTTAGGCTTCGGGGTAAAAAAATATTTGATTCAAGTCGAAGAACCCACCCATCAAAGCTCAGGGTGATTAGATATCGATTTTTGAAGTTTGCTATTTTTATTGTTTGTGGACCAGAAGCACGTGGTCAAACGGACGAAGATGCAGATGAAGGTGGATAACTCTAAAATCAAGTGGTAATAATAATCTTCATGATGGGTGGGTTCCTCGACTCAAATCAAATATTTTTTTACCCCCGAAGCCAAAGATATAGTAATATAGAAGCGTCTGATTGGATTGAGTACCTTTAACATAAAACTATATAAGAAACAAAACACGCATTTTCAGCGCAATATCGATAAAGTAAGTTTTCACAGATGAAAAATAATGAAATATGACGAACAGCTTACTGAGTGGAACCAGCGTGCAATGCAGTGGTTAAATCAGACCCAACCAATAGGTCTGTGTCCACAAATTTCTTTTTTCCATCCAGCCTGAGCCACAAAACATATAAGACTGACAGCAGCAATGATAGACCCAAGTCGTCTCGGTCCAAAATAGCTTGGGATATCAGTTGGCTTGATGCTGTTTTGGACCGAGTCCTGTCTCGTTACTATTCTAGAACAGACTTTTGTTGATAAGACATACTATATTTACACATGGAGACCAGGCATTCACATGAACCCCTGAATGTGATTAATCATCTGCCATGTCCGCGATCTATCTGTCTTCAAAATGATATATGATTTACCACGAAGAAGGTAAAGTGATCATACAATCATTGAATATATTGTTCACAAAAATTTTCTGATAGCATGAGAAATTGAAATTCACTGGAAAACAAGGCTTTGTTTACTTATAAATCTTGTTGCTTTGCCATTCAACAGACATTTGATACATGCATGTTTGCTATCATCGTGCTTGGGGAAAGGCTGCTCTCTATGCTCATATATGCAACTCATCCATTTTACCTAATTTGAAGATATACATGCAAGATAACTCCCGCCCACGATTCTGAGCATAAAGTCGGTTATAGAAGAGTAACGGGACGGGACTCGGTCCAAAACGGCACCAATTCAACTGATATCACAAGTTGTTGTTGTGGACCGAGAAGACTTGGTCTACAGAAAGGATAGAAGATTATAACCTGGGGGAATTAATTATTCTGGGCCAGTTATACATGTATGTACATTTTATTTACATTTAAACATTAACATAGAACAATATGATAAATGGTTCATGATCATCAACACTGCTGTCAAAATTCACATAACTATGATGATCGACAGATTAAATTCACATAACTGTGATGATTGACAGATTAAATTCACATAACTGTGATGATCAATAGATTAAATTCACATAACTGTGATGATCGACAGATTAAATTCACATAACTGTGATGATCGACAGATTAAATCCACATAACTGTGATGGTCGACAGATTAAATCCACATAACTGTGATGATCGATAGATTAAATTCACATAACTGTGATGATCGACAGATTAAATTCACATACTGTGATGATCGGCAGATTAAATTCACATAACTGTGATGATCGACAGATTAAATCTACATAACTCTGATGATCGATAGATTAAATTCACATAACTGTGTGATGATCGATAGATTAAATTCACATAACTGTGATGATCGACAGATTACATTCACATAACTGTGATGATCGACAGATTAGGCCAAAAAAAATTATACCTGTGTTTAGGGTTACGTGGTCCAAAATAATTAGGGTCGGTAGGTAGGGAGTTTTTTTTTTAGTTTTTTATTCTGAATTCCATTGGGTCATTGACAGTTCAATCTAGAAAGCTTCACAATTCTGATTAATTGAAAGGTTCAATACTAAATATAGTTAATCATGAATTAGTCAGATCACTAGACCAATAAAATTTCTAAATCTTTTTTATAGGAGAGATTTGAAAATGGGTAAGTTACCTTTCAGTGCGCTTCCCACTGAGCAAAAAAAAAAATTATGTGTCTACAGTCTAATATGGCAATAAAAAGTTTTGGGTAGGCAGTTGAAGGACTTGTGGTCTCGTGGTCTCTTGAAATGGTATGAAAAATTCAAAAGAAACATACGTTCTAGATTTTAAACTTCAAGTCCGTTCCTGAATTGTACTTTTTAACATGACAGTTGAAATCTCGTGAGATCTAAATGAAACCGAAAGTAGTTTACGGTTGTTGATACGTCGTGGTCTGCAATGTTTTCTCTAAATGAGACAATAAAATGTATAACTGCACAATAACTGTTTTCCTCAAACTTGCATGTGTCTGTGTGATAGATAATAAGAAATTTTGTTTAATTGTTTTCTTTATTGAAATTAAAAAAATGCAAAAGGTATCCAATTATTTAAAATCTCCCGGACGGTGACCCCAATCTCACGGAAAATCGTGACCAATCTCCCGGAAAATATTTGTTGAGGGTAACAGGTCTGGTAAGCACCTTTTTCTAGGGTAGGTAGGGAAACCCTAAACACAGCTTTTTTTTGTTTTGCCTTAGAGATTTGAATATCAAATAATTAAGGATCATGGATACCTAATTTTCGGGAAATCGTAGACAAAAGTCAAGTGATATTAATTTTTCACAAGAAAACTGAAACTTTATTCTCAAATTAGTCCTCTCAATTTCAAGTTGCCTACTGTGTCTCTGTGGTAAACATGTGCTAAGGTGAACAATCTTTATATTGGCAAAATTAATTGTTCTACAGAGGAATTTTATGTCGATACTACCAGTAAATATTTACTTATTATGAGGTAAGTATGGTAAAGTTAAATTATTTACTCTGGAATGTATTTTGTAAACAGATGACAAACCGGAAGTCAAAGGTCAACTGGCAGTATTTGCTGTTATGCAACGATCGTTTAATATCACAATTTATAGAACCGGTTTATTGAATGGAATAAGGGGGCATGATCATGTAATAAATTAAAAATATTGAACTCTGATATTGCTGAGCATTATAGGACGACATTGTCAACTCAAGATTTTGCCTGAAGCTAAAGAAATAGCAATGTATGGTTCTCAGGGTATAATTAAATATAACAAAGTGCAAATAATCTGTTTTATGTTGGATTATTATAATCTGTTTTATGTTGGATTATACGAGTCCACTGTTAGCATTGATTTTCTAGTTACTCGGCTTGAAGTGCGGATACTCAGATCCAACAAAATATGATTTTATGACCAAAGCATCAAATTCACATGTATGTTTTTCAGTTATAGGCAAAACCTTTTGTATGTGGTGTCAGATTTCAAGGTGAAACTAGTCAAAAGTTAAGCTACCTGGGAAAATACCATGAACTGTTGTTTTGTCATGAAGACTGTAATTGAAATATTGCATCAGATTTAAAGGTACTAAATCCGATTCGATGGTCCCCATATAATCAGATTCCAACAACAACAGCATTTTTATAAATGCCGCTTCAGTTATCAGAATCGATTAATTGCCCACAAATAATGCTAACTATAAACTGACTAAATTTGGCCTTATTATCAACACAAAGCATTTAGAGTTATCCATCTTCATCCACAATTTGGTCCAAGACCATCGGCTCGTCGACATTTTACTGGATCACTAATAATTCTCGATGGTGAAAATTAGTAGATTAAAAAAATTTATATCTAATAACTCTAGAGCTTTGATAGGTGGGTTCCTCGACTGAATTTTACCCCCGAATCCAAATAAATAGTAATTGAGGGGAGCTTAATATCTTTAATCTACAAATATTCCAAGTTTCATGTACAAAGTTCATCTCAAGATCCAACTAAGAGCCTCATTATAAACAAATCATTTTTAATTGAGATCAGCAACATTTCACATTATTTATAACATAGCACTTGTGGACTGATTCGGTATTACTGCCGAAGTAAGATGAAAGGTCACTCAGTTTTCATCAGTGATCATGTAATGTTCTGTTGAATGCATTGTATGATGCCTCAAGGTCAAATAAGAGTTGTCTAACTTGTGACTCTTCTAACTCCTGATCGGCACTCATTTCACTGAATGTGTCGAGCCTAAAAAAGAAAACAAATCACTGTTATTTCCTCAAAAAGATATAAAGTGGAACTGAATAACTAGAATGTGGCCATCAAACATCAAATTCCCAACATAAAACCAAGAGGCCCCCACCCCCCCTTTTCGTACGCCGTATTCCATGCCCTGTTATGAGGTACGCTGTATTCCGGCCCCTCTGTTAGGAGGTATTCCAAATATACTGGTATTCGTACGCCGACCTTCCAAAAAATGAAGTTTACATATATTTTTATGTATTCCATATGGCTGTTAACTGGTATTCCGTATTCCACCCTCTGTGTTAAGTGGTATTCCGTATTCCATGGGGGGTGGGGGTGGGGGCCTCAACCAAGGCGGCACATTAGCAATCGATATAAAAGAGTAGGATCTGTCTCTGTCCATCTCCCGTTCAAGATTTTTCTTCTGGACCGATTTTAACCAAATTTGGTGTGGTGATTCGGGGTACACTGGAGGATGTTATAATGGCATTAGATTTTCAAATTTTTTATTTAAAGGCCCATTTAATTTTTGAATTCCCAGATAACATATTATACACAACATTCCATATTATATACCACTTTGAAGAGGAACCAAAAAGATATATATTCCACCAGAATAAGGAAAAGCTGTCGCCTGGGAGTGTCCACCAAGTGATAGATATTCTCAGATTCATTTCAAGACTTCCACCATTGTCAACCGAGAATGCATCAGAATTCAAACTAAGAGATAGAGTTATTCCCCTTCCATTGAGAATAATAGCCTTTACAGTACAGCCCGGATCAAAATTAATCGCAGAACACACCTTGGTACATGTACCTCGACAAAAACAACATGTTCCCAGTTATTCGACCGGATCAGTTGATAATACAATGTTTTGTAGGTTCATTCTACCAAATGGTATATATCATGGAATATGTTGTATATAATGTGATCTGGTGATTCGAATATTAAGAGGGCCTTTAACCCTTTACCCAACAGAACGGCCCTGTGCCAATGCATTCTCTTATATATGCGAGTCGACCATAGGTCGCCTCGCATATATAAGAGAATGCATTGGCTTAAGACATATTAAAATGATAAAATTGTCAAAGAATGTAAGAAAAAATGGTAAAAAGTGTTAGGCCAATGCATTCTCTTATATATGCGAGGCGACCTATGGTCGACTCGCATATATAAGAGAATGCATTGGCACAGGGCATAACTGTAACTATCACAAAGTGCACAAAGGGCTGGGATTGAATAAAATCTCTGTCTATGATCAAAATGTATGCGGGCCTGCAATGCACACAGGGGCCACAGGACCCTCTGATGCAGAATAAAGGGGCCACAGGACCCTCTGATGCAGAATAAAGGGGCCACAGGACCCTCTGATGCAGAATAAAGGGGCCACAGGACCCTCTGATGCAGAATAAAGGGGCCACAGGACCCTCTGATGCAGAATAAAGGGGCCACAGGACCATCTGATGCAGAATAAAGGCACTCTTTGGAGCCTATTTCAGCTAGTTAATAATTTGACACATATCAGTTCTTTTTGTGCATGTTTCTTCATGTTTTTGTCCCCCGACATTCCGTTGGAGGACTATAGTAATTCATCCGTCTGTCCCGACATTCCGTCAGAGGATAATAGTAATTACTATAGTAATTCATCTGTCTGTCCATCACATTCCGTCGGAGGACTATAGAAATTACTATAGTAATTCATCCGTCTGTCCTGACATTCCGTCAGAGGACTATAGTAATTACTATAGTAATTCATCCGTCTGTCCCGACATTCCGTCAGAGGACTATAGTAATTACCATTGTAATTCATCCGTCTGTCCTGACATTCCGTCAGAGGACTATAGTAATTACTATAGTAATTCATCCGTCTGTCCCGACATTCCGTCAGAGGACTATAGTAATTACTATAGTAATTCATCCGTCTGTCCTGACATTCCGTCAGAGGACTATAGTAATTACTATAGTAATTCATCCGTCTGTCCTAGGGCCCGACGAAGCTTCGAGATTCGATTCGATTTCGAGTCTTGTGATTCGGGATATTTCGAATCGTTGTATACAAGTCCTTTATCGCCGACAATAGACTGCATTATATATATAGAAAACATTCATGATATTCCTAATACTTAACCTGAGGCTCCTTCCGCGACCAACTTGGACCTCCGTGGTCCAATGTGTACAGGGTAAGTTGTCCAATAGCCCACTGCTCATATATATATTGGTCCCAGCGCGGGTTACTCGTGGCAGGTTGGTGGGTTACTTGTGCGACCTGCTGGTTTGTCTGTGGTGGTTCGCGTGTTCATCACGGTTGCCATAATCGCAGCGCACACGGGTTTCATCCACAACATAAAACCAGCAATGTCGCGATTTTGCCCGGCCCTAGCTGCAGAAGTGAGTGAATTTCTTGTGGGACATATTTGTATATTGGTATTTGATATTCTTATACCAGAAAAGCCTATATTGCGTTACTCAGCTCAATCAAATAATATATATATTTTTAATTTTAAAACACGATATAAATATATTAAATAAACAATCTGGGCTCCAACATGTAGTGTCTAAATCCGATCAACATCTTTATACAGAATATGTTATCCGGGAAATGGAATACGGATGACCATTAAGCTTTCATGACAACTCAATTGATCCGATGGACAGGCCCATACTGTAATCCCGTTTGCCAAGTCACGATGCGCAATTTTGATATCGCGCGTGCCTGCTGTGCGCGACAGGGTGAAGCGTACATGCGCAGAAGAGTTTCCGTTTGCAATGACTCGAATCAGACTCCATTGACTCCAAAGTTCCAAACTGCTTACTTTCACGCATAGTGGCAGTGTCACAAAATATGAAATGATGGCGTGCCATTCTCATATATTAAACTATTTAAACCCTGATTAAATTTTGTTCATATCATGTCATAGAAATTAAGTTTAATGAACCTCCTTCGTAATCTGAGTTATCTCACTGACGTTATAAAATCATTGGACAACTGCCCCCACTTTTGATCGGTACCCGCCAATCTACTAAAGATTCGATTCGAGATTCGATTCGATTTCGAATCATTATCGTGATTCGATTCGAGATTCGATTCGATGTTGAAATTGCCGATTCGTCGGTCCCTAGGCTGTCCCGACATTCCATCGTAGGACTATAGTAATTCATCCGTCTGTCCCGACATTCCATCGGAGGACAATAGTAATTACTATAGTAATTCATCTGTCTGTCCCGACAATCCATCGGAGGACTATAGTAATTCATCCGTCTGTCCATCTGGAACTTTGTCTGGAACTGTATTCTGTCATTTTCAGGTCAATTTTTTAAAAACTTGGCACATATATCAACCAGCATGGGAACCTGCGCACCTACGATTTTGAGTTCGGTTGGACTCATTTTGGCTGAGTTATTGCCCTTTTTGACATAGAATCGTACATCCTGGGAAGCATATTTTGTCCAGGCCTGTATTCCGTCATTTTCCAGTAAATTTTTAGCTCAACTTGTAAAGTTTGAGCTATTGCTGTGGGTTGGTCATCCGTGCGTCCATCCATCAACAATTTCCTTTGGCACACCCTACAGGCCACATCCCTCATCCGATCGTCACCAATTTCATAGGGATCTTTGGGATGACTTCTAGATGGAAGCTTACCATTTTTTCCAAATTTTGTTGAAAAACATGGCCACCAGCAGCCATCTTGGATTTCAGTTTTGAATCCATTAGCACACCCTACAGGTCACACACATCCCTCATCCGATCTTCACCAACTTCATATGGATCATTGGGATGACCTCTGGATGGGAGCTTACCATTTTTTCCGAGTTTCGTTGAAAAACATGGCCACCAGTGGCCATCTTGGATTTTATTCTTTGCATCAATAAATCCTTTGGCACACTCTACAGGCCACATCCCTCATCCGATCGTCACCAAACTTCATATGGATCCTCGGGGTGACCTCTAGATGGGAGCTTACCATTTTTTCCAAATTCTTTTAAACAAAAAACATGGCTGCCGGTGGCCATCTTGGATTTTACTCTTTGTATGACTAAATACTTTAGCACACCCAGCAGGTCACATCTCTCATCCGATCGTCACGAAACTTCATATGGATCTTCAGGGTGACCTCGTCAGAAAACTTTATATGGATCATCGGGGTGACTTCTACATGGGAGCCATCTAGTATTACTTAGACATTTAAACTTTCCACATTGCTTGATTGACGTAACACATGAAATTATCCCCCATTCAAGTTGAGCTGCAGTGTCATTGACACTTTCATTTTAAAACTTGGCACAGATGTCAACCAGCATGAGAACCTGCGATTTTGAGTTCAGTTGGAATCCTTGGGCAGTCTTTGCCATTTTTCGACATAGAAATGTTTTATGTTTTTATTTTAGAGTTATTGACCCTTTCTCAACATATTGAAGATGTGCAACATATTTAGTGAATATGCACTTTGTATCATATTGGTGTAATCAATTCCTCCTACCACTTGTATGATAGGGATCTGAAACCCATAAATCCTTCAAACCTGCCACCTTCGTCGGGGGACATTTTAGTCAACGACCTTTTGTTTTAGTTTTCTCAATGATCCCGTATATTGGATTTTCAATTTAGCCAAAGTTTCTGAAAAATCATCAAAAGAATTTTGTGGTGAGCATGAACCATGTTAGGCAACTTTATTTTATATCTTTGCAGAATACAGACACTGAACGAAAGTGTATATCGAAACCGACATGGCGAAATCACTAAGTTACATCACTTTGGAGTTGAGCTAATTACGTTGCAGTTAGGTTATGAAAATCGTCAGCAGTTTTAATTGTACTTGACGATTGTCTCTATGTTTTATGTCGCAAAATACATTCCACTATATATTTTTGCACTGGTTCTACCATAATTTAGGTTTAAATCCAGATCTCAGGGTGGGTTATTGGCGTTGAAATTAAGGCATTATTCACTGTCTTTGCGACATTATTCTGAAATTTCCAGTTTTTACGATTCCATAAATAAGTTCTGATCATTTGAATGGGTACATATTGAGCGTCTGCAGACTATTTATTTATAGACTCCTTTTGAAGTTAGAGAGTTTGATAGCTAGACAACTTTGGTGGAAAATAGATGCAGGTAAAACGTTCTGCCAATTATAATATCTTACACTTCTAGATTATAGACCAATATGAGGAAAATATGTGTAGATAAATCGGCGTTCCTACATTGAAATTATTTACTGGATTTTCTCCTCAGCAGCTACTGGCCCCATTCCCCCGACCCCTAATGGAAACCCTGAATTTATCCCACATGACATTATTGTTGCAATAGTTGAATTAAATTTCCAATGGGACCTGTGCTTCCAAATACAGTGTATCAGACCAATATGCAACTAGAGGTGTGACTGACCCAATGCGAATAAGGATACCCCCCATGTTCTTAAAATACTAAGATGTTTCACATGTCAGTAAACATTTAGTTAAATTAATCAAATAACAGTTCCCATTTCAGGTGCACAACCCTAACCCTAAACTTAAACCTATTGCCCGAAAAATGTAGGAATAAAAGCTCGGACAAAATTATGCATGTTGCGAAAATGTTGAAAAAAGTCGGACAGACGTCATAATAGCAGGTGCACAGGTTCCCATAGTACTAAATATCAGTGCCAAGATTAAAAACATTGACCTAAAAATGTAGGAATAAAAGCTCGGACAAAATTATGCATGTTTCAAAAAAAATTCTAAGTCGAAAAAGGGGGATAACTCCACCTAATAATGTCCGACAGACATCATAATCGCAGGTGCACAGGTTCCCATGGTGGTTGATGTCTGTGCCAAGTTTCACGGAAAATGATCATAAAACGACTGAGAAAAACTCCGGACAAATTTGTGTCCACGGAAGGACGAACGACGGATGGACGAATGAGCTGATTTCAGTATACCACCCCCACAACTTCGTTGCGAGGGGGGGGGGGGGGTATAATGAACATGAACTCACCATTTCCTGACTTTCTCCTTTCCCTCGTAATCGGCTGGTAACAGACTAAGACGTGACATAGTTTCCATCAATTCCTTCAGATCAGGTTGGATCTGTGAATGAAAAATATGATCTACATTACTAAAGGGACTAAAGAGCTTCGAAGTGGGTTCATGCAAAATAACATAAAACTCTTCAAAGCAATTAATCATTAACAAGTACATGAAACAATAGATTGACTTTGTTCTTATTTTCATCTATTATATATTTTAGAACTTCTGTCTGTCTATGTATGCGTGTTATAGACTGCCTCGATCACGGCTTGAACAATCGTGGTTTTGTTGTAGCTGCATTGACTGAACGGGATACCCTGAAATGTGGGTTTTGGGTGGCCGGCTGTCGGTCTTCTTTGTGAATAAAGTTGTTTGGATTCCCGTGGGGGTACGTCTCATGGTGACATCCACAAAATCAACTGAGTCTGGGTGAATTTGCTAGTTGGGCTAGCACAACCAAATTCACCATATGGGGCCTTATTCTGCTTAGGCCTCATCGTATCTATAGTCTCAAATTACGGCCCTTTTTCGATTTAGAATTTGTCCGCTTTCATAACATTTCGGTTTCCGACTGATAACTCCTGTTTGGATTATTTGTTCTGAAATAAAAGTTGGTATGTTTATTTCTCAGCTAAAAATACAGGCCAAGTTCGAATATGGTGCCAGTCCAGTTATTTTTACATGAGTTATGGCCCTTTTTATGTTTACCCATACAATAGTATGGTAAACATAAGTGTCGTTGTCCGGATTGACCACTCGTCGTGTGTCCGTCCGTCCGTCCGTTGTACCGTCCGTAGACACTTTACGTGTAATGCGATAACTCAAACATTTTCTACCTGATCAAAACCAAATTTTGTATATGGGGTTTTCAGCCCAAAATACAGATCGAGTTCAAATATGGGTTTGATCCGACATTTTTTTACAGAGTTATGGCCCTTTTTCGACTTAGAATTCATGAATTCTGCCATAACTCAAACTTTTTTTTATCTGATTGGAACCAAATTTGGTATATGAGTTTCTCAGACCAACATACAGATTGAGTTCAATATGGGTTTGATCGGATTTTTTTTAATGGAGTTATGGTCCTTTGACATATAATTCACACATACTTCGATAAATCAACCATTTTTCATCTGATAGGAACCAAATTTGGTATGTGAGTTTCTCAACTCAAAATACAGAATGATTTTGAATATGGGTTAGATCCAATTTGTTATACCAGAGATATGGCCCTTTTTCAACTAAGAATTATCCAATTATAACCCAAGTAACTTACAATTAATGAATACTGCTTCTCTGTGAGAGAGATAAAAAGACAATATGGTTTATTGAGAGCTATTTATAGCCCTCATATGTTAGCTCTGTATAAGAGACACAGATTAGTGAATTATTGGATAAATTGATTTAGCTATCTTTTTAACCACAACTTAGCCATGTGAATTTATTTAACTAGACCAATGGAGCTCTCTAAGTCCTTGGATGATGGGACTACATTGGATCAAACAGGGCAGAGATAGGTGATTTAACCCCTTTTACCCATTCCATGTCTTTTAATCTTTTCCATTAAATAAATAATTATATTATTTTGATATCTCACATGGCAATTTGCAACAACATGAATAGAACTGCTTACACTATGATAGTGGTGACAGGCTCTAGAGTTTAGATGTTATATTAACCCTTCTATATTGACTCATACATTCCAATAATTTGTGTTATTACTGGTTATTATGTACATTTGTCATATACTACTTTAGATCATAACAGTATACTCTATAATTCAACATTAAAAGATTATGATTCTGATCATAACAATTTACTATCGCCAAGGGATGGGTTAAACATCTGCAGATCGTGATCGGCCTCTCGTTTTACTTAGAATTTGACCGTCCGTTAACATTTAAGACCTATTAAGTTTTGGTGTAATTTGCAGAAGATAAAATGCATAATCGAGGTGAGTCTGGAAATATAATAAAATAAACTCTCCCTATTGTTCACTAAATCTCCCTCTTTCTAAGGACAAATCTCCCTATTTCCAATTTTGAAAGTAAACAGGTATGAAGGTGACTAATGGTTGAACATCACCAACTTCAAATGGGGAACTTCAATCTGATCCCAGGTCTCGAATGGCAGAATGAGGTTCCCAGAGGGTGAATTTAGTGACGCTGGCTCGCATGTGGGATAAAATCACTAAATTCACCCTCTGGGGACCTTATGACAGGCACCTATTTGCAGTCTTGTCAAATTTTTACCCTGTGCCAATGCATTCTCTTATATATGTGAGTCGACCATAGGTCACCTCGCATATATAAGAGAATGCATTGGCTTAACAATTTTTTATCATGTTTTTTAAATAAATGTTTCTTACAATTTTTAGGACATAAAATAAAAAAACATCCATTACCCTGCAGGGAGCCCCACACATATATAGAAGCACATAGAAGAGTGTCGTCTGCTCATGTTTGTCTGGGGCTCTGTATGGGTGAAATTATAAAATCAGAAGTAATTACTAAAATCAGAATGTATACAAATGACACAACCGTAGAATCACATATGCAATGTTAATTTATTTCAAATTTACTTATACTGAAATTCCTCAATGCATCATACAAACCAGTCCGATAAATAACCAGACTCCATCTCATTACTTTCATCTACGTCTGACGACATCGGGATTCTATCTGTTTCAGAGGTGAAGGGGGAATTCAATGTTCATAACATAATTGACCACCTCTAACATGGTGTCACCCCGGTAATACCGTGGTAACCACCAACACCACCATTCGTACAGTGGTTACATGCCTTGATGCATGTGGTCAGGGTTTTTGCAGACAATATACTGAGCAAGCCTGGCGTTATTTATCACTCTGTGTACCATTTTTCAGCGTGTCTAAGACTGTTCTATGTGTGAAGTAAATAGTACGTCGGTTCATAGTAAATTGTTGATAGAAAATTTGAATAAAGGGGGTTAATTGTAGCACGTTATGAACTTTACGCAACTTTGAAGTTGCCGACATTGTTACGGCTGTCAATTTATAAACTCTATCCATTGCCTGGTGTCAGGCTGCATTGACTGACATTAGACATGCAGGCATGAAAACAAAATGCAGTGACTCATCTGTGGAATTTTTAACGAGATCCTTATGGACGTATTATTTTTTCAACTTTTGGTGTGATGCCCGCTAATAGACCGCCGTATCATAACTGCACTGTACCATAGCTCCACAGCAGTGACCATCTCGATACCGTATACTACCGGTAACACCGCAGACATTACTGGGGTATCACCCCGTTTTTCAGGTCAATTACTTTGAGGATAGCGGTACTATTTCCCATTAACATTTGATGAGTAATGATACTCTTTTATGATCCTATCATTTAAGGCAACAAGGCTGAACCAAGCAACAAATAGATGTTCTTAACAAGACAAGAACTGATGACTTACCTCGTCCATAGCTTTGATTTCTAGACGTAGTTTGTCCATAACTGTGATAAATAACTGGAAATAAGAGGTCAAAGAGAGTTATATTGAGAGCACATTACAATCCATACCATACCATTACCATGGCCACGTACATAGATGTTCCAAAAACATTTACCCATAAACACCTTCTACCAATGCATGAACGCTAGTCACTGATTGCTATCCAATCTTTAGCATTGCTTTACCATTCATCACAAAAAAATATAATTCCCACAACTTTTTGTTTCCTCATATAGCCTTTCTGAAAAATGGCAGTACAAGCATACTCTGCCAAAATTTTAATATACACCCCCCCCAACATCATTCTTTCATGTCTATTACATACTATTTACCAATATGTCTAGAATTATGATGTATTCAATACATTAAATTTTGTATTTTTATTTTTATATTTTCCTACCTGAAAATAAAAAAAGAAATTAACAAAACAAAAAATTAACAAAAACTTTCTTTAAAAACAATTATCCATGAAAGGGGCCTTAATAATACATGTAATACTGTGTAATAGTGAACTTATTGCATAATAACATTATCACAGCTTCACATTGTCCTTGAGCAAGTTAAATGGCCACACATTTTTTGATTGTTCACAAGGCTGTATACTTATAACCAATAAAGAGAAACATATTGCTATAAATACACTCACTGAGACTATATCTGCTATACATCTACTTGTGTTCTTATACTCACTGAGACTATATCTGCTATACATCTACTTGTGTTCCCCTTGTCATCTTTGATTGTGATTGGTCGCCCTTCCTTGATTCGCTCTAGAGCTGCGGGACAGTCCAGCTGCAATAAATAATACTTTCTAGCATGAAAAAACATAGTCCAAGTT
Organism: Siphonodentalium dalli; assembly: GCA_032622095.1. Classification (NCBI taxonomy): domain Eukaryota; kingdom Metazoa; phylum Mollusca; class Scaphopoda; order Gadilida; family Siphonodentaliidae; genus Siphonodentalium; species Siphonodentalium dalli. The sequence goes on from CP136069.1 coordinate 190,272,992, forward strand.
TCCTTTGACGTAAACCAGCTAGTGAATAGGTTGCTATTATAATACTCGTTTACGTCAAAGTATGATCGCCTTACTCTTCTAAAGCAGACACACGGCCAGATACAACGGAGGGATTTTTTCGTCAATTTTAATTGACTTTATCATACAAATGAATAAAAAATGCTATACTTATTGGAAAGAGTAATATCTTATGGTATAATGATGTTTTATAATCTAACAGTTATGTTAAATTATACATAGAATATGTCAAGTAATTTGATATATCTCATGTTTATCTGGTTTTGTTTACACACAGAGAAGACCCAAACTGATACAAAATCGCGAGGTAAAATGAGTTTGGTTTCTTTTTAAATTATGTAAACATTGTAATACAATATATTTATCTACTTTCAGTTGATAACTCTTGTGGAGTTCAAAACAAATATAATATTTTCTATGGAATAAACCAGGTAACTTTCTCAATTGTGACGTTTTATTACCGCCATTTCACTCTACATTTACGCTTAAAGTCCACTATAGAACAGTAAGGCAACTGCACTCTGATGTAAACCCGTATTATACCTACCGATTACACTATCTGTTAAAGACATATGAAGTACTTGTTCGGGTGCGTGAAACTGATAAGAGAGTATGCGGGCGCTATGCCAACTGCAAATATGTAAGATTCTACTAACATCGCAGAAAATCTGAAGAAAATCGACCGTACCACTCCATAGAAAACATCGTCTGAACAACGCTCAATTTGTAAATATTTACTACTCGATTCGGGACGCATCTATCGACGATAAACTAACGAAAACAATTTCGCCATTGAGAGTCACAGCATTTAATTAATATATAAGAATGATGGTGTGTGTTGTCAATTTGGATATAATATTTACAAAAATTATTACTTTGGAGAAGATTATTCTCCATTTCTATTTGATCACCTGACCGGGGTGTTTCACATCACTTTAAGATTATTCTCCATTTCTATTTGATCACCCGACCGGGGTGTTTCACATCACTTTAAGATTATTCTCCATTTCTATTTGATCACTTGACCGGGGTGTTTCACATCACTTTAAGATTATTCCCCATTTCTATTTGATCACCCGACCGGGGTGTTTCACATCACTTTAAGATTATTCTCCATTTCTATTTGATCACCTGACCGGGGTGTTTCACATCACTTTAAGATTATTCTCCATTTCTATTTGATCACCTGACCAGGGTGTTTCACATCACTTTAAGATTATTCTCCATTTCTATTTGATCACCCGACCGGGGTGTTTCACATCACTTTAAGATTATTCTCCATTTCTATTTGATCACCTGACCGGGGTGTTTCACATCACTTTAAGATTATTCTCCATTTCTATTTGATCACCTGACCGGGGTGTTTCACATCACTTTAAGATTATTCTCCATTTCTATTTGATCACCTGACCGGGGTGTTTCACATCACTTTAAGATTATTCTCCATTTCTATTTGATCACCTGACCGGGGTGTTTCACATCACTTTAAGATTATTCTCCATTTCTATTTGATCACCTGACCGGGGTGTTTCACATCACTTTAAGATTATTCTCCATTTCTATTTGATCACCTGACCGGGGTGTTTCACATCACTTTAAGATTATTCTCCATTTCTATTTGATCACCTGACCGGGGTGTTTCACATCACTTTAAGATTATTCTCCATTTCTATTTGATCACCTGACCGGGGTGTTTCACATCACTTTAAGATTATTCTCCATTTCTATTTGATCACCTGACCGGGGTGTTTCACATCACTTTAAGATTATTCTCCATTTCTATTTGATCACCCGACCGGGGTGTTTCACATCACTTTAAGATTATTCTCCATTTCTATTTGATCACCTGACCGGGGTGTTTCACATCACTTTAAGATTATTCTCCATTTCTATTTGATCACCTGACCGGGGTGTTTCACATCACTTTAAGATTATTCTCCATTTCTATTTGATCACTTGACCGGGGTGTTTCACATCACTTTAAGATTATTCTCCATTTCTATTTGATCACCCGACCGGGGTGTTTCACATCACTTTAAGATTATTCTCCATTTCTATTTGATCACCTGACCGGGGTGTTTCACATCACTTTAAGATTATTCTCCATTTCTATTTGATCACCCGACCAGGGTGTTTCACATCACTTTAAGATTATTCTCCATTTCTATTTGATCACCTGACCGGGGTGTTTCACATCACTTTAAGATTATTCTCCATTAATATTTGATCACCTGACCGGGGTGTTTCACATCACTTTAAAGGATACTTTGACAAGAAAAAACACTGAAGTAAAACAGGCAAGCCTGTAAATAGTGTGTCATTTACAGAATGAGGTCCCCAGAGGGTGAATTTAGTGATTCTATCCTGTACAGTGGGCTAGCATCACCAAATTCACCCTCTGGGGACTTCATTCTGCTTTAGGCCTCATCTTCTCATCTTATTATTATACACACATTTCATGCCTTGTGGTAGAATAGCAAGAACGATTTTCACGAGGTGCAAGACTTTTCCATTTTGGCACAATTCTGGCATCATGCCAATTCCTGGCCTCATTCGCACCAGATTGTGACGTCATCAGGCGGGTTATAGTTAAAGACTATAGCCGGGCGATGATTTGCTCGCCGGGTAATGGTCAAAATACTTTTGACATGTGATGATGCATCATCCAATCAAAGTACAATATGAGTATATATACATTGAGATAACGCGCAGCTTCAGGATGAACAATGGGATGAGGTATAGTTTGTGGAAACTTCTAAACCTGCCTACAAACAACAACTCTTCTGGTTTGTAATAAAAAGAGACACAAAGACAAACATCTTCATTGGATGATAATGATCGTTAGCCATACAAATGACCTTCATACTTTCTCATTGGATGATAATGATCGTTAGCCATACAACTGACCTTCATACTTTCTCATTGGATGATAATGATCGTTAGCCATACAACTGACCTTCATACTTTCTCATTGGATGATTATGATCGTTAGCCATACAACTGACATTCATACTTTCTCATTGGATGATAATGATCGTTAGCCATACAACTGACCTTCATACTTTCTCATTGGATGATAATGATTGTTAGCCATACAACTGACCTTCATACTTTCTCATTGGATGATAATGATTGTTAGCCATACAACTGACCTTCATACTTTCTCCGAAAATACTTGGCTATGTGACCATAGGTAACAACAGTTAATAAAGAATGACTAAACATAGAACTCACCCTGTATTTCTTCATAAATGTTTCTATCGTTGGAAAATCACCCTGTACTTGTTTAAAGGCGACTTTGTATTGAACTAGCAGCTTAGAGCATGCAGCTGTGTATCTAGAAAAAAAATATATATATAATTTTATTGATATCAACGTCATGAAAAGGTATCAGGTTTGACCCTTTCTATATTAAATACTCATTGACGAGAAGTTCCGATAGGAAATATTCAGGTAGGTCATTTGTTGAACTTATTATCTGAACATTTCCCACCAAAGGATACAAATCCTTTTGCACTTGTATTAGCTTTTAGTCTGCATGTCGTCTGTTTTTATAACTTGAACATCCCTCCCAATGAATAATATACCAATCCAATGTATACTTTTATAACTGAATGGGAGGTTCCATTTAGTATAGAAAGGGTTAAACTAACTCCTATACAATGGCCCTCTCAATTAATATTCTTCCATTACGGGACATAAAAGTAGCCAATTATTTGGTTGCCAATTAATAAAGAGGTTTCGGTCAGAATACAGTCCGATACTGCAGGTCAACCATCTGTTGTTGCGCCGAGATGGATTGACCTTTAACCGCAGTGGATTTGTGGTATTACCAGGGTCCTGACCGGCCTGTAGCCTTGTTAAAGTGGTCAGTTACAAGTCTGAATTTAATGTGTCTGACATTTGCAGAATGAGGTCCCCAGAGGGTGAATATAGTGATGCTATCCCATACAGGGGCTAGGATGACTAATTCACCCTCTGGGAACCTCAGTCATCTTAGGCCTCATCTTCTGGGAAGAATCTATAGTCTCAAATTAACATTGTTTTAGTTACTTTTTCCCTTCTGGGAAGTTTCTAGATCCCATAATTTGCAGAAGTTAAATTGAATAATCCAGGTGATTAATGGGTGAACATCACCAACTTCAATTCAGGAACTTCAATCTGATCAGTAGGTATCTCATAGCGTTTGAGGCCTAAACAGAATGAGGTCCTAAAATATTTCTGCCATTTGGACAGTGATTTCTGCCATTTGGACAGTGATTTCTGCCATTTGGACAGTGATTTCTGCCATTTGGACAGTGATTTATGGCATTTGGAGAGTTTCTCGGCAACCTAACTACTAATGTCATACTTACTCTTTTGATAAAATAGCATCTTGAATGTAAGCTTTCTCTAAACTCTGTAGAGTGTTTATCACCGAGTAAATATCAGCCATGTTGTCATACCTACAGAGAAATCAGAAATAATACCGAGTACATATCAGCCATGTTATCATACCTACAGAGAAATCAGAAATAATACCGAGTACATATCAGCCATGTTGTCATACCTACAGAGAAATCAGAAATAATACCGAGTACATATCAGCCATGTTGTCATACCTACAGAGAAATCAAAAATAATTATAGAATTTAAATGGATATCAATGGATGTCTATTTCTCGAAACTTTCAAGATTTTTTGAAGGCTCTCTATTATAAATTCCAATACAATTTCCAGGCATTTTTTTCCAAGTTACATGTAGTTTGAACGAGGAGTGCATATATCACTGAAAATTAAGGCTATGCAAGGCCCTCTATGACACTTTAAAGGCCCGTGAGATTCAAGGCTATTCCAAGTTTTAAAGGACTCGCATGCACCTAAAAAATTATGTCTGTAATACGATTTTTGTATTTTTAGATAACACTAGCAGGTTAGCCCGCCACTGGCATGGTTGGTCAGAAACATGACATTTTGTTAATTTTTGTTTTTTTTAATTCTGCCTTTTTAATTTTTTTTTCAATGAGTTAATTCTGCCTTTTTTTTTTAAGCAAGAGTATAAGAATCACACAACACGCATTTTTGGTTTTAATTTAAATTTTTTTTTTTCAATGAGTTAATTCTGCCTTTTTAATCAAGAGAAATGATGGTACCCGTCCCTATGGCGGAAAAACTGACCCGATGAAATTCTCCCCCGTCCCTAAAAGAGGTATGATTCGATGAAAATCTCCCCCGTTCCTAGGTACGACAGACATAAGAATCACACGACACGCATTTGTTGTTTTCCAATGAGTTAATTCTGCCTTTTTAATCAAGATAAATGCATTTCGGTTCCGGTGCGTTTTGTGATTCGATGAAAATCTCCTCCGTACCTAGGAACGACAGACATAAGAATCACACGACACGCATTTGTTGTTTTCCAATGAGTTAATTCTGCCTTTTTAATCAAGATAAATGCATTCCGGTTCCAGTGCGTTTTGCATCCATAGTTTCGTACGCATAGGTGACCGTTTAGCAACGCCGATGGCAATAAAGAGCGTTACTCGGTTAACAACGCCAAACTGATCAATATAAAGAGCGTGACTGCCTTAACCCCCGCAGTGCCGAGGACGGTGATTTTGATGATTGGGAGTGGAGAATGAGTGCTCAGAGCTTCTCCAAAATGCCGCGACGACGATTCCCGTGGGATTTTACCATCAGATGGGAAGTTTGAGCTCAATCGAGCCAGCCGTTTTCGATTCTATAGAGGACAAATATATATATATATTTACGGAAGTATCAAAATATATAGGAGATCAGTAGGCTCCTGCAAAGCACAATTTTTTCATCAAATTGATTCACAAATCGAATCGGGGGAATCTGTCACATCGAATGTAACCTCAAATCTAACCAAATAATCAAAAGTTCATCGAAACTTACAATTTGTTTTTATCGCCAGCAATTATAGAAATGTACAAGACAAATAATTAATCAATTCATCAATGACCTATGCTGTCATATTTTGGCCTATTATGCCTTATTATACTGGAAAATTGAATGGATAAATGAAATTGTATTAGAAAAGGGTACATTTGTACCCTGTACCCTATAATGATTGATACATACATGTAGGTGGTTATATCCCTTCTGTTAAACAAGATCAATGTTTTAAGGTCTTTTTCATTTATCTATATTAGACAGTCGCACAAGTCTCGCGATGTGGGAGATTTTGAAAATGTATTGAATCTCCACTAGTACTGTCATTCCGAATCAAATCAAACTTTTTGCATTATTTCACATTGAATCAAATCACGAACATTCGCAGGAGCCTAAACATGAGTAACTATACAAAGGATTGGTTCTATTTAAAGGGACCCAATGCACTCAGAGGGTAAATGTAACCCATAGAGAGCCCCACATAGGCTGTATGTGCAAAAAATATGTCTGTCAAGACATCAGCACTAAAGTGACCCAAGGCGTTTGAAGTGGGTAAACGTTAAAAAGAGTATATAATTCTGTAACAACATCACCATTAAAGGGGTTCCTAATCCTCTAACAGTAACAGAATAAGAAACACAAAATATTACCAATAAATAGGAGAGGACAACAAATGACATATACATACTTCTCCCTCTCTCTGGCAGTTCTGTAAAGCTTGACTTCCTGTTGGAAAGAAATAGAAATAAAAGTGTTACCCCTTTGAGTGCCAGGTCGATTTTTGTATCAACCCATATACCCTGTGCCAATGCATTCTCTTATATATGCGAGTCGACCATAGGTCGCCTCGCATATATAAGAGAATGCATTGGACTAACATTTTTTTTTTTTTTTTACAATTTTAATATATTTTATTACATTCTTTAACAGACTTATTGTGTAGGTTTAGGGCCGATTAGATCGGCCCCTGGCACTCAAAGGGTTAAAGACACTATAGCTCAACTTGGGGAGGCGTTAATACTGTTGTGCTGAGCAGTCAATAGAATGATAAAGAAGGAAAGTCAAAAAGTTTCATAAATCGATTGTATTGTATTTCTCCAGGTATCAACACATCATGTAGTCTGCACTGGCTTACAAGGTCAAGGTAAATATTGTTAAGCCTTAACAATATTTACCTTGACCTTGTAAGCCAGTGCATTCTCTTATATACCGTATGTGAGGCTCCCTTGGGAGACTCGCATATGTAAGAGAATATATTGCAGCAAGGAATTAAAAATAAATTAAAAAAATATATATTTCGAAAAAAAAGTGGCATAACCCCGTAAAAAGAATGCATGGCAGTAATTACATAAAGCTGCTAAAATACCCACATATGATCCAAATAAGAACTGTGGGTGAATGCGAATCATTAATTTATTGACATCAAAGCACATGCATGTAAAGAAACTGGTTCAGAGTAGAAGTGTTAATATGTTCTGCCCAGTTGAAACATAACAGATAACACATGTCAATAATTTCAAAACTGATCATACCCAAATGTATGCAGGTGAGATGTATATCATCATGAACATGAATATAAAATATGACCACAATAAAATAAAACAGAGCACTAAAAACTCATGGGGCTTCACAGGAGAGGGTCAATTATAATGACCAATTGACATTATGGCTGCAAAACATTGGCTTGGAATAACATCATAGCACTCACCACCTGTAGCATTTAGACTAGGCCATGCTTGCAAGCAAGCCAGTAATCACATCTGACACATTATAAACAAATGAAACTCCCGACAGATGGTCAGGGGTGTTTTATAGAATGTGGATTAAAGGGTTTCCACGTCTGAGCTATGTCAGGAGGTGGAAAGTTTAGATGGACCTTCACTGAAAACTACTTATTTTTTAAGCCAGCACACCACATTACAACAAAAATTGAAAAAGTTTTTTTTTTAATTGAGCAAAGAGCTAAAAAAAAAAAAAAAAAAAAAAAAAAATGAAATTAAAAAAGTAAACATTTCGAAAAAATAATGTAAAAAAATTGGATCAAACCCAGGGGGGGGGGGGGGGGGCGAATTTTTTTACGAGACGTGAGGTAGGGGGGGGGGGGGGGGGGGTGGGTGGGTACCCGAGGCCGGAAACAGTTTTTGACCACTTTTTTTGCTTCTTTTTTTCATTGACATATTTTCAACTGTTTTAAACATATTTGTTTATATGTTGTGGCTTGTTGCAATATGAGAAGCACTAATACATTCAATATTGTTATAATTACCCCCATAAGTTGATATAAAATGGAAAAATAGTGAATATTGTGGGGGTGCACATGGGTCCCAAAAATTTCATTTACTTTTTTTTGCACGCAAATATTTTTTATTGTGTCTGTTTCAGCTTGCTTGGCAGTTTTTATAATGAAAATTGTCTAGTTCACGGTGTAGTTCAATAAAAAAATACTTCAGATAGCTCTAGGGTAGGGTGAACTTAATGCAGTCTGACAATATCAGCTAACAACTCATGACAGAATATTAATTACAATAATTCTTATACTCTTTATTCATCCAGTTAGTTGATGCATGAGTGTAATGTATGAAATAAGTATTTGTATCAGTGTTTGTACACTAAAATTTATTGCATATCAGCATATGTGATACAATTATGGCCATGTGACACTCAACGCAGGGCAACTCATTTTATTTTTAACCCTTCGAACACTATGGCCCCAGAGCATTAGTAGCACCCTGGAGCGGGGCTCCCACTCGTTCAAATAACCGCCGGTATTCTCAGTGTATCAGAATAATGTATAGTTAATAATATATAGTAGACACAGGTAGATATATAATAGTAAATCAAGAGTACAGCCGGTATGCTGTAAACAGAAGACCAAATTGGAGTTATCTTCCCTACACCAACACAATGACGTTACGCTTAAAGCGTAACGTCATTGTGTTGGTGTAGGGAAAATACTGTGACCTCATCTCCACGGTCACATGTCACTAAAGTGCACATCCGTGTATATGGATTTGGCACTAAATTGACCATCCGCATTCAAACTCAAAGGGTTAAAGACACGGTTGGCCTTGGCGGTGGGTATCCTGTGAAAATATCTCCACCCGTCAAAAACCGCCACAAACAGAAAGAACATCAAAATGTAGATAGACTTTGTCCGTATACAAATAAGAAATATCGCATAAACAGTATGTTATGGTCATATATTTGACCATTGTTATGTAAACAATGGCGTAAAACGTTACTTTTCTTGTGTTTGTTTATATTATGATGGTAATCATAAAGAGCGTTCTTTGTTGGTGAATACCTGATATGGAACTAATAAAGAGCGTTTATGCCATTTGTGTGTGATTAGCCAGTAGCATTGTGCTGTCTTCTGTAACACAATCAGGCTCTTGCTTAGGTAAAATATAGTAGGTCTTTATGATAACATGCTGTTTACGCGATGGTAATGGTATATATGAACGGAACTGTATGCGTTTTACTGTTTTTCTGTTTACGGTGTTTGGAACAAATATGAATATTTTCGACAATTAAGGCCGCACGTGCCTTTAAACAATATTTTAGGCCTAGTCCTAAGTCGTAATGCGAAGTCGGGTCGGTGGTCATGCAGGCATACATAAAAGCTAATTCATATGCACAGTTTCCTTTTTGGTATTACTATAGGCTGGCTCTAGGCCTACTATATATAGTTGATGCTGGTTGATGTCTGAAAAAAAGATAAATTTAATTTTGTGTAATTTTTTATTCTATTATATTTCCATTTGACCTAATCTGAACACATACAAGCCCGATAATTCCCACCCATTAGAAGAATAACGGGATGGGACTCGGTCCAAAACAGCATCAACTCAACTGATATCCCAAGCTGTTGTGGCCCGAGAAGAATTGGTCTAATACTCTTGGTAAAAAAAATTGCCTTATAGCAATACATACATGCAGTCAGGCCTGGGAATATGGTGCTGGACATTTGCATAATGAGGTCCCCATAGGGTGAATGTTGTGACACTACCCTAGCATCACTAAATTCACCCTCTGGGGACCTCATTCTGCTTAGGCCTCATCTTCTCTGCAAAGTACATGGTATCTTTACGATAAAATTTAACAAGTTTTCTAATTTCTGTAGAAACTTCTTCACAAAGATGCTTTTTCTGTTTTAGTTTAGTTTCTCTATATCCCAAATTGGCAGATGACACATTTCATAATCAAGGTTCACAATGGGTCTGATCAGAACCAAATTTGGTTTTTGAGTTTCTCTGCCCAATATACAGATCAGGTTTTAATATGGGTTTGACAGGGGGGGGGGTAAAAAAGTTGCGAGACGTGGGGGTGGTTTTTTTACATTGCCATTTTTTTTACACCCGCCCACCCTTTCTTGAATTTTTTTTCATAAAATTTTAGACACCCACCCCAAAACCCCAACGCTTTATGTTGGTCCCCTCTGTAAAAACGACCAACCGCTCTATATTGGTCCCTTCTTTGAAAGACCAAATTAAATGTTACTTCCTGTTTACAAACATGTACAAGACAAATATTTTCTTGGCTGATAATATGCGATAATCAGCAGTAATCAGCGATAATCTCAACTAAATTGAACTCTAATCAATCAACAAAGGTAGAATATGATGTTATTATATTGGTAAATTTATAACCCAGCCTATTCATCTGTGTGAGTAGATGAAAAATATGTTGAATCCCCTGGAATGACAAAAAAAAATAACTAGGGCCAGTGTTAGAACTTGCATAAGAGGGTAGCCTTTCCCAGCATGATAATATCAAACATGCATATATCAGAGGTCCGTTAAATGTCAAAGTGATGAGATTAATATGTAAACAAAGCCTTGTTTCCAGAGAATTTTGATTTGTCCTGCTATCAGAAAATGCATCGAAACAATACATTAAACAATTGTATCATCACTATACCTTTTTCTATCATGGTAGATGATATATCATTTAGAAGACGGATTAATTGCGGACATGTCAGATGATTAATCACATTCAGGGATTTACATGAATGGCCGGCTCCACATGTACATGTAGTATGTCTTTTGAATTAAAGTCTGTTATAGAAGACCAACGGGGCATGACTCGGTCCAAAACAGCATTATCCTAACCAATATACCAAGCTGTTGTGAATCGAGAAGAGTATTTGACAATGGTATCAATACACTGTTAAAAAAATTTGGACCCTCCAGAACAACGTTCTAGTTCAGATGGCTGTACTAGTATACATGCACATACCTCATATAACTCTGGTCGTTGTGCACCTGTAAAATAAGAGGAAATGATAACGTGTGACCGTGTACATACCTGTATGGGCATATTCTTTAAAATAAAATTAAAAACCCTTAACCAAACTACTCAAATTCGTGAACGAAGGCAAGCTCAGGTTGATTTCTGAGATGAATTTGAATTAGTTAGCATATGATTCATAGCACATTGCTAAAAATAGCTATTTTGTAGTGCCAATTTCCAAAAAATTAATAAATATCTCCAAGATTCATGCACAGGTAAATTAATTGTGTGGTTTCAGGACACCAAATTGGTGACTTTCGGGTCAGGGATGGGAAGGGAGTGGAAGGGGACTAAAATTAGTAAGAATGTTTATAGTTGCCTATTTCCACCAAACATATACAGAGTCAAGTCCATTATACAAGAAATATAATGGTTTCATTTAAATAAAGCAAAGTGGCCTTATCCGAATAAAAAAATTAAAAAAGAATTGTTGCTGCTCTACATGTACATGTATGTATCAATATTAATTGCTAACTGCTCGAATGTTGAAACCAAAAAATCAGGTTGAAGTTTTAAATGAAGGGTTATTGGAAATTAGTGACGTGGCAACTATACGAACATATGAACAACCTGCGTGTTGTCATTACAAGTTTTTGTAGTTCAATAGTAAAGTATACCTCAGTCTTGATTTAATTACCATCACAATCAGATATAAATGTAGACACCATATACATGTACTAGTAGCTGATGACCACTTTGTTTTGTATTCAGCTGTACATGTAGTTGTATTGTTAATGCAGAAGCATGGGTATGACTCCCATGCCTCAATCAATGCATCTTATTCTTCTTCTGTCCAAAATGTCCCAACACTCTGACAGCGAATCAACTTGAAGTATGCCATTTTTTTGTTGTAAAATTAAACATGTGATCGCCACATGATCATATTAATATTTGAATCTGATTGGCTATTTTGCATAAATTGCATGATTCGATCAAAGAGAATCAAAATTATTTTATACCTTGTGTGTCTGACCATAAGACAAAATGTTGTGCAATTTCCCATCACACATGCTACGATTATGTAACCGGTGCCCGATATTTATCTTACTTATGCCTGGTGAGTATTCTGTCAAGTAGTCACATGATCACAAAAAAACTCGAGTAAGGTTTTGAACTTAATTTGAGGTCTATTCAAATGCTATTATCTGCACTTGACTCTCGGATGGTGACTCGTAGAATCAGCGAGCCGCTGTTGTTTGGGAAGTTGTATACGATAAAAGTAATTATAAAGTGATAATTTTCTACTGCACTTACGGTAAACATGCAAAGAAATATATGTTTTATTACTAGGAAGTGATACTTTTCTGAAATTAATGTTTTTATTGTTGCAATTGAACACGAAACGAGCGGTGACATGGTTATGAGGGGAAATGGGTGGGCTCGTTTTATGAAATTTATCGACCAGCTTTCCATACTTGTCAATTATATACTAAGTATGGGTGGGGATATTTGTTTTCGGGGTTTTTGAAGTGGTTAAAACTTTAAATAGTTTGAGTTCAGGTTTGTTATCATTCAGCCTTCAGTATTTCAATCAAAAACAGTACAGGAACAGTGACAATTTGATCAAATAAACCTGGTTATCAGGTGGGATCTCTAAACACCAAATGAAAAATTAACATAGAGATTAGTACTTTAATAGACATTGTTTCGGTACTAGTATATTACGTATGTGTCTCTCACTTGAATTTTAGAAAATAGCCTCTTATATGAATTAGAGTGATAATGGTAAGTCTCATTTCAAGCAGGATAAGCATAATCCATTGAACCAAAAGATATCTGACAATAAATTATAAGCATTTCCAATCCATACATACTAGTACATGTATATGAACATTTCCAAAGTTATGGTTGAGAAACTTGATCAAATTGACCTCTCAGTCAAATTCTAAATACTGACTCAAAGAGCCCTAGATGCAATGGATTTTCAAAAAATGTCCAGGAGGAAGAACGTACCCCAACCATCAGCAGGGGGTCACCCCTCCCAAAGGGAACGGGACTACCCGCCCCAGAGACAACCCGCCCCTCTGCTGTTTTCGGGGCGGGTTGTCCCGATAAATAAGGGCGGGTTGTCCAGAAATTGTTAATAGTGATTATGTTCTTTGATGATATATTATTAAAGATTTTGACCAACAAAACATGTGTTTATTCATTAATTATGTCAATGCGTGGACTGGAGTAAAGAATGACACGATGTTTTGACAACTGAAAGGCACTTAAGGTAAGTGAAGACTAATTAAAGGGGTGCTTTCAAAACAAACAAACTTGAATAAACATATTATCGTTGATACATTTTTGTGTTCATAAGTTATATTGTATTACATGTGCATTTATTGTTACATCAAATAAAAATCTATAAAGAACAACCTAGTTTCGTTTAACAAACATCTCATAATTCCCTCACACCTCCTAATTAGACACTAACTACCGCTGATTAATTATAGGGGCGGGTTGTCCCGGGGCAGGTTGTCTTGGAGTGAAAGGGGGCGGGTCGTCTCAGGGGCGGGTAGTCACGGACCCCTCCCAAACCTTCCTCCGCTCAGGCCTTCAGGATATGCCTTCGGAACATCATTGCCCAAACGAGAGGCCGATCACGATCGGCAGATGTTAACCCATCCCTTGGCGATAAAAATTTAATATGATCGGATAAATGAGAGTTTTGGTGTTCAATTATAGAGTATACTGTTATGTACTATTATAGACAAATGTACATAACACAAATTATTGGAATTTATGGGTCACTGGCATTTATATAAGAGAATGCACTGGTACAGAATAATGCTAAACCGCCACAGCCAGCAAGCCCATGGGTTAAATGTGTAGGTGTGACCTGGACATGGAATACTTGGGTTTAATAAGAGAGTCCAATTTAAGTTTACAATAATAATGTGTCCTAGTATACAGATAAGCAACCTCACCACTGACCCATTAATATCAATTATATAGCAGCACAGATGTCCATGTCTACTGTTAATAGCATGTGATGTTTATTGTTGAATCTTTATTTTAAATTAGATGCCATAGCTTTATGTATCAGATTATTTGCACATTGGCATAAGTCCAAAGGCAATTGGTGAATTGGATTTAATGTTGCTCCAAACAGATTTACCAGTACATAACACAAGATTTTGGACCGATTTAATCAAATTTGGTGTGGTGATTCGGGGTACCCTTGGCAGAGTTATATTAATGGTGTTAGTTTTTCAATTTTTTTTAACTTATTTAAAAAAATTAAAGGGACACATTGGAAATCTTTTTATCATAATCATCAATATCTAAATGAAAACAAATGACAATGTCAATGACATTTTTTTTATTATTATTATAAAAGTTAAAAATAAATTTTTCAAAAACTCGATTCAATTTTTCAATTTTTTTCTTTCGAAAAAGGGTCATAACTCCTTTAAAATTAATCGGATCAAACCCATATTCGAACTCGATCTGTATTTTGGGCTGTGAAACTCACATACCAAATTTGGTTCCAATCAGATAAAAAATGTTTGAGTTATGGCAGAATGCGTGAATTATAAGTTGAAAAAGGGCCATAACACTGTAACAAAATCTCGGATCAAACCCAAATTCGAACTCGATCTGTATTTTGGGCTGAGAAACCCATATACAAAATTTGGTTTCGATCGGATAAAAAATGTTTGAGTTATCGCATTACTCGTAAAGTGTCTACGGACAGACGGACAGACGGACAGACAGACGGACCAACGACGAGTGGTCAATCCGGGCAACGACACTATGTTTACCATACTATGGTATGGGTAAACATAAAAAAGGTGTCCCCAAAAAATCCCTGGATCTTTCACTGAGTTTGTTCACATGATTGCGATGTCATCGCAGATGAGTACATGTACAGTGTACATGTATATCATAGGTTGTTCATAGGCCATGGTTAACCACATGATTGACTACGATCTTTCCATCTATGATTTGTACATACACACGTCGCAAGTGGAGGATATGCCACAATTTTGCATCTAAATATAAAATCAAACAGTGCTTGATATTATTTCATTACTCGCGATCCTGTCATGCGCAGTCCAACTAGAGATGGGCGGTATTGACATTTCAATCTCGGTATCGGTAAATTTTCGTTGATTTACCTCGGTATCGGTACGGTAATCGGTATTGCTATTAAATTATAAGACTAGAGCAGATATTCCCGGAAAATTGTTGTAATTCAAGTTTTTAGCTGAATAGTATGCGTGTATACAGGTATATGACCACGGTCCACGGATTTACTACATTCGTGACAACAGCTAAATTAGGCAACAAAATGACCTACGCAATTAAGTAATATTCACACATTTCTTTGATGATTTACACGCATGTCATTGCACTGATTTGAAAAGAATAAGAGCATGACTACAATATTTTTCATGTCAATTTGATTTCCGTAACATTTCAATGAGTGAATAAAATTGTGATTAGTAATCTGTAATCACAATTCACAAATTTAATAAAGTTCGCGCGATGTCATGAAAATCGGCAAACGATGGCAATCTCATTGTAGCGTAATTTAGACCATCCATGTATATAAGCGTCCCTCTTATTTATAGCAGGCAAATTACCGGCAGCACATGCATGGTGCCCAAATGTTAATTTAAAGTTATCACGCAACTTCTTTTTTTTTGGTCAAATATAGGCACATAAGTATAATATGCCAGTAAGTATATATGTTTAATTTATAGTAGGATAAAAAGATATTTGTGTACCGACATATATGCGCACAACTTTCCCAGAAGATGTGCTGTTTGCAACTGACAAGATCAGTATCTGCACGCGTATATCAAATCTTTATTGCATCACCGTCTGATTATAAAGTAACATGTGGGGGTTTCAATTTGGTGTGCACGGGGACCCCACATAACACATGCTTCGATCCAACTTGGAACACGGATTAAAGACTTGTGGCCTCTACCGAGTTACCCACGCATTTTCCAGTTTGCACGGATACCGAAATTGACACATAACTATCCAGCTATGAGTAGTCAAACGTCATGATGTTAGTTACATTGTCATTAATATGTCGTAAAGATCAAAGATGCCGTCGGGCAGCTGTGGCCTTTATGTAACAACATTGCAATAGACTAATACATGTTGTATCGACTTGTTACACCAAATTATCATAATTATCCGATTCCTGTTGCTTATATACGGTGACAAGGCACACACATACGCTGGCAACACATGAATAATTTCATTACCGAAAATACAGTATTTTTAGTTTTGATTCGGTACGGTAAATCGGTATTACGCTGATACCGATACCGCACGGTAAACTAAATACCGAGTACCGCCCATCTCTAAGTCCAACTACCCGTTACTATCCACGACGGATATCTTTCCACTTATGATTGAATCGTGGTCGTCTGAACGTTCCCTAATACCTTGATTTCAGGATGTCTCGACCTGTTGAGTCGGCTTCTAGACGTTTCGTACCATGGTCGTTTAGTACCTGGACGTTTTGTACCATCTGGTCGTTTCGTACCATATTTCTTGGTAGTTTCGTACCGCATTGTTTGGTCGTTTCGTACCATGTAGAAAATCAATTGGTCGTTTCGTACCATGTAGAAAAATCAATTGGTCGTTTCGTACCGTGTGTTGTACCATGTTGGGAATGGGGGAAAACAGTATTAATTTCATACTTTATTCTTTATTTTAAAATAACAATAACATATTAACATTAACAACATTATTTTACACAACAATATGGGACGAACATGATATTTGATATTAACAATCAGCCGACTCGACAGCAATGACAACAACTGTTGGCGCAAACAGTTTTGAACATGCCTTCAACAGACCACTGGTGGAGATGCCGCCGTTTTCGTAGTTACTCCACAAGCAGAACAATTCTATTCTATGAGAACAAATATTTACCTGTATTCGTCTCCTTTTTTGTTGTACAGTTCGATCAGCCCTTTCTTTTGAATCTGCCTATTCACGGCCTGGGTCCAGTGAAAATAACAACCACGTCTTTCCACCTCTGGTAGTAGCTTTTGTATGGACTTCCATGTGGCCTTTTCAAAGTCCATTGTCACTGTCTTCACCGCAAGTTCATCTGGTAGTAGTTTTAGCAGTGATTCGAAGACCTGAAATGACAAAATATCATGTTGTAATATTTAAATAAAATAAATATCATGTTATAATTAAATGTCATATTGTAATATTTCCAAATTATTTGTGAACAAACTCATTTTATTTAGTTACCTGAATTAAGTTAATTGTAGAAATTATATTTGAAACTATTATCTTGAAAACTCATAATGTATAAATGATGCGTACCGTATCATAATCTTTTGCCTTTCGACGACTCATCAGAACATATATCAGCGGAATCTGTTTTAAGTGTTCGCCTTTTCTGACGAAGGCGTGGATGGTCATCAGTTGATGGAATGGCTGACGCACTATGCTGAATGTTCCATCGATGTACCAATTCTTTGACCTGGATAGAATTTCAAGCTGGGCGGATGTTGTGAAAATCTGATGCCTTTGGCCGTCGAAATGGATGTCGTCTTGAAGGAAGTCTTTTGGCAGAAATCCAGTGTCGGTGATGAAGTTGTTGTCGTGTGGTGGTTTCGGCTTCACCTTCTGTCGCCTTCGATTAGCTTGGCGGATCAAATTATCTGGCTTTGGCAGGTCGGCGCTGGGGTTGATGTTCAAAATAAAATTGTATAATATATACGAGTACTAACCTTCACATTGAAGACCGTGTTGACGCGGACGAACCTCTCTGGAACAGTCTATACAATTAACGTCGGAGAGAAAGTCAGACATGATTGTGAGATGAATGATGAAATGATGGGGGATCTCATGTTACTTATAGGATTCCAACAAAAACAACTCACGAAAAGGTGTGATCAAGAAGCCAGGTGGTAATTAGTGGTAATCAGTAAGAGCTCACCTCTTGTTTATACAGCGTGATTAGTATTAACACTTGTTGTAAAAACATCTCATAAGATCTTTCCCGCAGTCAATCAGATGAATACTATTGTCAGCGTGATTGTTATTCACATTCGATGTAAGCAAATCTCATAAGATCTTTCGCCGCATTCCAGAACATGAATAATTATACATACATAATATAAATATATATATAAAATACCGTGTTTTCCCCATTTCCAACACATGGTACGAAACGACCAATTGATTTTCTACATGGTACGAAACGACCAAACAATGCGGTACGAAACGACCAAGAAATATGGTACGAAACGACCAGATGGTACGAAACGACCATGGTACGAAACGTCCTGTACCCGTTGAGTCACAACATTATGATTGATTGTGACTCAGTGACAGTGTCACTGTGTGAGTGTGTCCAGGAAACTGTGAGTGAGATTGCATTTACAACTGTTAATAATAAAAAATATTTACACTACCTATACATGTTCATCATGATTTGAAATTGAACTAGTTACCTGGAACAACGTTAGACTGAACTTGAGAAAACATAACCAACAAAAATTCGGTTAAATTTCAGATGACTTTCATCACAAAAACTCGATCTTATTTACACTTCGTATTCTTCACTTCCGTGTGTAGGTGGCGCTACAAATTGGCAGTTCCAAAATGTGGAATTTTAAATATTACTAGAAACGGATCATTACGTGTATTTACTTATAATTCAATAAATGTAAGATAGAACAGAGAGATTGGTGTGGGGAAAAAAATGTCATCAATATTAGAACTCAGTATATAACTTGATTTAATCTACCAATTGATGTTTTCGAACATCATATTTTATCGAAAGGTGATCACTTGAATGTTGTTTTCCGCGTCCTTGTTGGTTATTTCTGGTAACCAAGCACCTGTCTATTTGTGTCAACAGGACTGGTATAAAACAAAAACAAGTGCCCATTTTGAGAAATAAATTGGTAAAATGGGCGGATCATCCAGCGTTTTCACAGTTCAAGAACTAGAAGATTACCAGGTTCGAAACTAGAGATTATTTTATCGCTCCCAAACTGGGTTTTTGAGTGAAAATAAACAGCGATTCGAGAGTGGGACACGTACTGTAGTGACGAATGCCAGCTAACTGGCCTACACATATTCTCAAATTGAGTCAAAATACATGTCACTTTTAATTTTATCAGTGTTAATAAAGCTCCCTGACTCCGAGTGAGTGTATTTGACCTGGTCAAGGTATTCTGACAAAAAGCAGAACTCTGTCAGATACCAAGATTGTCAGGCTGAAAAGTCTCATTCAATATCATGGAATAAATATCCGAATGCAAAATGCTGACCCCCCTCCCCCATTACAACATTTGTCCAGGTATGTTGTCGTGTGTGCAGTGCGCTGTCTGATCGGGCGTGGATATTAATGGCCCCGTGCTGGCTTGGCCCAAGGGATAAAACATCAAAAGCTGGGCCAGATCGGCCCAAAAACTCTGGACCCAGTTGGCCCTGTGACGAGCTGGCCCAGATCCACCCGTGTACATGCTTCGGTGTGTGCACATTAAAAAAGACGCTACTGGAGTCACCAGTTTATGGGAGGCCAAATTCACATTTAATAATCAATTGCGCTTAAGCGTAATCAATTGCGCTTAAGCGTAATCAATTGCGCTTAAGCGCAATTAATTGCGTTTAAGCGCAATTCATGGTTATATGTAACAAAACACCCCTGGTGAATAAATAGGTTTCTCCATAACTTAGCATTAACTCCTATTGACATGTCACCTCTTGGTTTCATTGGTTTGATTGGGTAGGGAGCTAGCCCAACTTCTTTATCAAAATGGCTGACTCGCAATAACTAGTATCACCTTCTGTTTTAGTTGGAGCGACTCGTGATAGCATTATATTATTTTCGGGATATATTAGTTGGGGCTACTTGCAATAGCATTACTTTCTGTATTAGGCCTAAACAAATAATACCTTTGTTTCCGCTAGTGAGCTAAACAAAATTAGGGTAGGTAGGTAGGCTTAACTGTTTTTTTTTTGTTAACTTTTTTTTTCAGTATCTTTAAAAATAACTGTATAATACTTGTCAATAATCCAAACTATGCACTTTTTAGCCCCAATCAGGTTAACCCAGATTACAGAGGAACTAGAAACTCCAATTCAATCTTACATATGCTTTAATATTTACATATATACTAGTCTATATACTAAGATAGTCTTTGATAATCCTAATATTTCCTATATGGTCTGGCGACAACTGGAGTCAGTCCAGCACCACTGCACTGTTCACATATTGGAGTGACCGTCTTGTACCGATCTCTTAAGGATGGCTTCACAACACCACCTTCTCCGCATTCAGTGAAGGATCTAGGTATTTTTTGGGGACACCTGTTTTTGGGCAATGATATGCCGAAGGCATAACCTGAAGGCCTGATCGGAGGAATGTTTGGGAAGGGTGACCCCCTGATGATGGTGGGGGTTCTTCCCCTGGAAAAAATTTGAAAATCCATTGCATTTAGATCTAATCTAAGGCTCTTTGAGTCAGTATTTTGAATTTTACAGAGAGGTCAATTTTATCAAGTTTCTCAAGCATAACTTTGGAACTTTTTATATATGTATGGATTGGAAATGCTTATAAGTTAATGTCAGATATCTTTTGGTTCTATGGATTATGCTTATCGGAAGCCTTATCCTGCTTGAAATTAGACTTGCCATCATCACTCTAATTCATAAATAGGCTATTTTATAAAATTCAAGTGAGACACATACCGTACATAATATACTACATGTACATGTAATACAGAAATCCTACATGTACATGTAGTACAGAAACAATGTACATGTATTAAGATAGTAATGACTATATATGGTACTAATCTCTATGTTAATTTTTCATTTGGTATTATGAGATCCCACTTGATAACCAGGTTGATTTGATCAAATTGTTAATGTTCCTGTGCTGTAATTGATTAAAATACTGAAGTCTGAACGCTGAATGATAACATACCGTACCTGAACTCAAATTATTTGAAGTTTTCACAGATGAAAGCTAGATAAAGCCAAACATACTTTACAGTATGATTCCAACTGTTAAACTTAAATCTTTTTGTAAACTTAAATTTCTTATGTCAATATATATAAATATATAAATGTTTTTCATCTTGTTATGATATGAATTGGGACCTAAAAAAAAAAAAAATCCGGGAAGGCGACATCAATTCTTTGGATAGAGGGATGCTGATAATATGTAATTAGGGATTCTCCTTGTTGAACACATACTCACAGTTGACTGTTGAGTACAGGTCAAAATTAGCCCAATGCTCATCTTGTGTTGCTAGGTGATACACCAGGTCATGCTAATAGTTTATGGGTAGGTTAGATAGTAGTCACAATTATGCTTAAAGGTACTCAACCCGATAAAACTCCTCTCAATTACTATTTCAATGGCTTCGGGGGTCAAAAATATTTGATTCGAGTCGAGGAAGTCACCCATCAAAGCTCAGATTTGTTAGATATCGATTTTAGAAATCTATTATTTTTCATTATCGGGAATTCTTTCTGGCCCAGAAGATAGTAAAAAATTCGTTATTATTACCCACTTGATTATAGAGTTATCCATCCTTGTCTGTTTGAATAGAATTTTGGCGTAAAATCTCGAGCATGTTACCAAATTGACGGCAGTTATAAGTACTCATCTCGAGAACATAAGAATTTTCAAAAATCAATATCTAATGACTCTGAGCTTTGTTTGATGGGTTCCTCGACTCGAATCAAATATTTTTTACCCCCAAAGCCAAAGAAATAGTAATATAGGACCCTCTGATCGGATTGTTGTTGTTGGAATCTGTTGAGATGGGGACCCTCTTTACGGGTTGAGTACCTTTAAGCGCAATTGATTGCGCTTAATAAATGCTCATCTTGTGTTGCTAGGTGATACACCAGGTCATGCTAATAGTTTATGGGTAGGTTAGATAGTAGTCACAATTATGCTTAAGCGCAATTGATTGCGCTTAATAATTGCGATTAAGCGTAATTAATTACACTTAAGCGTAAATGCCCTATTTGCGCTTAAGCACAATATGTGGTATTTGCGCTTAAGCGCAATTGATTGCGCTTAAGCGCAATTCATTATTAAATGTGAATTTGGAAGGCCAAATGTTGCGCTTAAGCGTAATCAATTGCGCTTAAGCGCAATTAATTGCGCTTAAGCGTAATTCATGGTTATATGTAACAAAACACCCCTGGTGAATAAATAGGTTTCTCCATAACTTAGCATTAACTCCTATTGACATGTCACCTCTTGGTTTCATTGGTTTGATTGGGTAGGGAGCTAGCCCAACTTCTTTATCAAAATGGCTGACTCGCAATAGTATCACCTTCTGTTTTAGTTGGAGCGACTCGTGATAGCATTATTAGCTCAACTTTACTTTGTAAAGTTTGAGCTATTGCCATGGCTTTGTCGTCCGTCGTCCGTGTGTACGTGTGTGCGTGTGTACGTGTGTACGTAAGGCGTCAACAATGCAGGCTACAGGTCGTACCTTTTGTCGGATCATTATGAAATTTGTCATAGCTGTTGACATCAACATTTAGACCAGAATAATTAATTTTGGGGTCATTCGGAAAAAAAACATGGCCGCCAGTGGCCATATTGGATTTCAAAATTCAATCCATTAGCACGGGCTACAGGCCGTACTGTTTGTCTGATCTTCATGAAATTTGTCATGGATGTTAATATTGACATGTAGATGGGAACGAGTAATTTTGGGGTCATTCGGCCCAAAAACATGGCCGCCAGCAGCCATCTTGGATTTTACTCTTTGTATGACTAAATTCTTTAGCACGGGCTACAGGTCGTACTTTTAGTCTGATCATCATAAATTTTGTCATGAATGTTAATAATGACATGTAGATGGGAACGAGTCATTTTGGGGTCATTCGGCCAAAAAACATGGCCGCCAGCAGCCATCTTGTATTTTACTCTTTGTATGACTAAATCCTTTAGCACGGGCTACAGGTCGTACCTTTAGTCTGATCATCATAAAATCAGGTTAACCCAGATTACAGAGGAACTAGAAACTCCAATTCAATCTTACATATGCTTTAATATTTACATATATACTAGTCTATATACTAAGATAGTCTTTGATAATCCTAATATTTCCTATATGGTCTGGCGACAACTGGAGTCAGTCCAGCACCACTGCACTGTTCACATATTGGAGTGACCGTCTTGTACCGATCTCTTAAGGATGGCTTCACAACACCACCTTCTCCGCATTCAGTGAAGGATCTAGGTATTTTTTGGGGACACCTGTTTTTGGGCAATGATATGCCGAAGGCATAACCTGAAGGCCTGATCGGAGGAATGTTTGGGAAGGGTGACCCCCTGATGATGGTGGGGGTTCTTCCCCTGGAAAAAATTTGAAAATCCATTGCATTTAGATCTAATCTAAGGCTCTTTGAGTCAGTATTTTGAATTTTACAGAGAGGTCAATTTTATCAAGTTTCTCAAGCATAACTTTGGAACTTTTTATATATGTATGGATTGGAAATGCTTATAAGTTAATGTCAGATATCTTTTGGTTCTATGGATTATGCTTATCGGAAGCCTTATCCTGCTTGAAATTAGACTTGCCATCATCACTCTAATTCATAAATAGGCTATTTTATAAAATTCAAGTGAGACACATACCGTACATAATATACTACATGTACATGTAATACAGAAATCCTACATGTACATGTAGTACAGAAACAATGTACATGTATTAAGATAGTAATGACTATATATGGTACTAATCTCTATGTTAATTTTTCATTTGGTATTATGAGATCCCACTTGATAACCAGGTTGATTTGATCAAATTGTTAATGTTCCTGTGCTGTAATTGATTAAAATACTGAAGTCTGAACGCTGAATGATAACATACCGTACCTGAACTCAAATTATTTGAAGTTTTCACAGATGAAAGCTAGATAAAGCCAAACATACTTTACAGTATGATTCCAACTGTTAAACTTAAATCTTTTTGTAAACTTAAATTTCTTATGTCAATATATATAAATATATAAATGTTTTTCATCTTGTTATGATATGAATTGGGACCTAAAAAAAAAAAAAATCCGGGAAGGCGACATCAATTCTTTGGATAGAGGGATGCTGATAATATGTAATTAGGGATTCTCCTTGTTGAACACATACTCACAGTTGACTGTTGAGTACAGGTCAAAATTAGCCCAATGCTCATCTTGTGTTGCTAGGTGATACACCAGGTCATGCTAATAGTTTATGGGTAGGTTAGATAGTAGTCACAATTATGCTTAAAGGTACTCAACCCGATAAAACTCCTCTCAATTACTATTTCAATGGCTTCGGGGGTCAAAAATATTTGATTCGAGTCGAGGAAGTCACCCATCAAAGCTCAGATTTGTTAGATATCGATTTTAGAAATCTATTATTTTTCATTATCGGGAATTCTTTCTGGCCCAGAAGATAGTAAAAAATTCGTTATTATTACCCACTTGATTATAGAGTTATCCATCCTTGTCTGTTTGAATAGAATTTTGGCGTAAAATCTCGAGCATGTTACCAAATTGACGGCAGTTATAAGTACTCATCTCGAGAACATAAGAATTTTCAAAAATCAATATCTAATGACTCTGAGCTTTGTTTGATGGGTTCCTCGACTCGAATCAAATATTTTTTACCCCCAAAGCCAAAGAAATAGTAATATAGGACCCTCTGATCGGATTGTTGTTGTTGGAATCTGTTGAGATGGGGACCCTCTTTACGGGTTGAGTACCTTTAAGCGCAATTGATTGCGCTTAATAAATGCTCATCTTGTGTTGCTAGGTGATACACCAGGTCATGCTAATAGTTTATGGGTAGGTTAGATAGTAGTCACAATTATGCTTAAGCGCAATTGATTGCGCTTAATAATTGCGATTAAGCGTAATTAATTACACTTAAGCGTAAATGCCCTATTTGCGCTTAAGCACAATATGTGGTATTTGCGCTTAAGCGCAATTGATTGCGCTTAAGCGCAATTCATTATTAAATGTGAATTTGGAAGGCCAAATGTTGCGCTTAAGCGTAATCAATTGCGCTTAAGCGCAATTAATTGCGCTTAAGCGCAATTCATGGTTATATGTAACAAAACACCCCTGGTGAATAAATAGGTTTCTCCATAACTTAGCATTAACTCCTATTGACATGTCACCTCTTGGTTTCATTGGTTTGATTGGGTAGGGAGCTAGCCCAACTTCTTTATCAAAATGGCTGACTCGCAATAGTATCACCTTCTGTTTTAGTTGGAGCGACTCGTGATAGCATTATTAGCTCAACTTTACTTTGTAAAGTTTGAGCTATTGCCATGGCTTTGTCGTCCGTCGTCCGTGTGTACGTGTGTGCGTGTGTACGTGTGTACGTAAGGCGTCAACAATGCAGGCTACAGGTCGTACCTTTTGTCGGATCATTATGAAATTTGTCATAGCTGTTGACATCAACATTTAGACCAGAATAATTAATTTTGGGGTCATTCGGAAAAAAAACATGGCCGCCAGTGGCCATATTGGATTTCAAAATTCAATCCATTAGCACGGGCTACAGGCCGTACTGTTTGTCTGATCTTCATGAAATTTGTCATGGATGTTAATATTGACATGTAGATGGGAACGAGTAATTTTGGGGTCATTCGGCCCAAAAACATGGCCGCCAGCAGCCATCTTGGATTTTACTCTTTGTATGACTAAATTCTTTAGCACGGGCTACAGGTCGTACTTTTAGTCTGATCATCATAAATTTTGTCATGAATGTTAATAATGACATGTAGATGGGAACGAGTCATTTTGGGGTCATTCGGCCAAAAAACATGGCCGCCAGCAGCCATCTTGTATTTTACTCTTTGTATGACTAAATCCTTTAGCACGGGCTACAGGTCGTACCTTTAGTCTGATCATCATAAAATCAGGTTAACCCAGATTACAGAGGAACTAGAAACTCCAATTCAATCTTACATATGCTTTAATATTTACATATATACTAGTCTATATACTAAGATAGTCTTTGATAATCCTAATATTTCCTATATGGTCTGGCGACAACTGGAGTCAGTCCAGCACCACTGCACTGTTCACATATTGGAGTGACCGTCTTGTACCGATCTCTTAAGGATGGCTTCACAACACCACCTTCTCCGCATTCAGTGAAGGATCTAGGTATTTTTTGGGGACACCTGTTTTTGGGCAATGATATGCCGAAGGCATAACCTGAAGGCCTGATCGGAGGAATGTTTGGGAAGGGTGACCCCCTGATGATGGTGGGGGTTCTTCCCCTGGAAAAAATTTGAAAATCCATTGCATTTAGATCTAATCTAAGGCTCTTTGAGTCAGTATTTTGAATTTTACA
The DNA here is from genome assembly GCA_032622095.1 of Siphonodentalium dalli. Taxonomy (NCBI): domain Eukaryota; kingdom Metazoa; phylum Mollusca; class Scaphopoda; order Gadilida; family Siphonodentaliidae; genus Siphonodentalium; species Siphonodentalium dalli. The sequence goes on from CP136069.1 coordinate 190,299,515, forward strand.
GAGAGGTCAATTTTATCAAGTTTCTCAAGCATAACTTTGGAACTTTTTATATATGTATGGATTGGAAATGCTTATAAGTTAATGTCAGATATCTTTTGGTTCTATGGATTATGCTTATCGGAAGCCTTATCCTGCTTGAAATTAGACTTGCCATCATCACTCTAATTCATAAATAGGCTATTTTATAAAATTCAAGTGAGACACATACCGTACATAATATACTACATGTACATGTAATACAGAAATCCTACATGTACATGTAGTACAGAAACAATGTACATGTATTAAGATAGTAATGACTATATATGGTACTAATCTCTATGTTAATTTTTCATTTGGTATTATGAGATCCCACTTGATAACCAGGTTGATTTGATCAAATTGTTAATGTTCCTGTGCTGTAATTGATTAAAATACTGAAGTCTGAACGCTGAATGATAACATACCGTACCTGAACTCAAATTATTTGAAGTTTTCACAGATGAAAGCTAGATAAAGCCAAACATACTTTACAGTATGATTCCAACTGTTAAACTTAAATCTTTTTGTAAACTTAAATTTCTTATGTCAATATATATAAATATATAAATGTTTTTCATCTTGTTATGATATGAATTGGGACCTAAAAAAAAAAAAAATCCGGGAAGGCGACATCAATTCTTTGGATAGAGGGATGCTGATAATATGTAATTAGGGATTCTCCTTGTTGAACACATACTCACAGTTGACTGTTGAGTACAGGTCAAAATTAGCCCAATGCTCATCTTGTGTTGCTAGGTGATACACCAGGTCATGCTAATAGTTTATGGGTAGGTTAGATAGTAGTCACAATTATGCTTAAAGGTACTCAACCCGATAAAACTCCTCTCAATTACTATTTCAATGGCTTCGGGGGTCAAAAATATTTGATTCGAGTCGAGGAAGTCACCCATCAAAGCTCAGATTTGTTAGATATCGATTTTAGAAATCTATTATTTTTCATTATCGGGAATTCTTTCTGGCCCAGAAGATAGTAAAAAATTCGTTATTATTACCCACTTGATTATAGAGTTATCCATCCTTGTCTGTTTGAATAGAATTTTGGCGTAAAATCTCGAGCATGTTACCAAATTGACGGCAGTTATAAGTACTCATCTCGAGAACATAAGAATTTTCAAAAATCAATATCTAATGACTCTGAGCTTTGTTTGATGGGTTCCTCGACTCGAATCAAATATTTTTTACCCCCAAAGCCAAAGAAATAGTAATATAGGACCCTCTGATCGGATTGTTGTTGTTGGAATCTGTTGAGATGGGGACCCTCTTTACGGGTTGAGTACCTTTAAGCGCAATTGATTGCGCTTAATAAATGCTCATCTTGTGTTGCTAGGTGATACACCAGGTCATGCTAATAGTTTATGGGTAGGTTAGATAGTAGTCACAATTATGCTTAAGCGCAATTGATTGCGCTTAATAATTGCGATTAAGCGTAATTAATTACACTTAAGCGTAAATGCCCTATTTGCGCTTAAGCACAATATGTGGTATTTGCGCTTAAGCGCAATTGATTGCGCTTAAGCGCAATTCATTATTAAATGTGAATTTGGAAGGCCAAATGTTGCGCTTAAGCGTAATCAATTGCGCTTAAGCGCAATTAATTGCGCTTAAGCGCAATTCATGGTTATATGTAACAAAACACCCCTGGTGAATAAATAGGTTTCTCCATAACTTAGCATTAACTCCTATTGACATGTCACCTCTTGGTTTCATTGGTTTGATTGGGTAGGGAGCTAGCCCAACTTCTTTATCAAAATGGCTGACTCGCAATAGTATCACCTTCTGTTTTAGTTGGAGCGACTCGTGATAGCATTATTAGCTCAACTTTACTTTGTAAAGTTTGAGCTATTGCCATGGCTTTGTCGTCCGTCGTCCGTGTGTACGTGTGTGCGTGTGTACGTGTGTACGTAAGGCGTCAACAATGCAGGCTACAGGTCGTACCTTTTGTCGGATCATTATGAAATTTGTCATAGCTGTTGACATCAACATTTAGACCAGAATAATTAATTTTGGGGTCATTCGGAAAAAAAACATGGCCGCCAGTGGCCATATTGGATTTCAAAATTCAATCCATTAGCACGGGCTACAGGCCGTACTGTTTGTCTGATCTTCATGAAATTTGTCATGGATGTTAATATTGACATGTAGATGGGAACGAGTAATTTTGGGGTCATTCGGCCCAAAAACATGGCCGCCAGCAGCCATCTTGGATTTTACTCTTTGTATGACTAAATTCTTTAGCACGGGCTACAGGTCGTACTTTTAGTCTGATCATCATAAATTTTGTCATGAATGTTAATAATGACATGTAGATGGGAACGAGTCATTTTGGGGTCATTCGGCCAAAAAACATGGCCGCCAGCAGCCATCTTGTATTTTACTCTTTGTATGACTAAATCCTTTAGCACGGGCTACAGGTCGTACCTTTAGTCTGATCATCATAAAATTTGTCATGGCTGTTGAAATTGGAATGTAGATGGGAACGAGTCATTTTGGGGTCATTCGGACAAAAAACATGGCCGCCAGCAGCCATCTTGGATTTCAAAATTTAATCCATTAGCACGGGCCACAGGTCGTACTGTTCGTCTGATCACCATGAAATTTGTCATGGATGATAATATTGACATGTAGATGGGAACGAGTAATTTTGGGGTCATTCGGCCAATAAACATGGCCGCCAGCAGCCATCTTCGATTTTACTCTTTGTATGACTAAATTCTTTAGCACGGGCTGCAGGTCGTACCTTTAGTCTGATCATCATAAAATTTGTCATGGATATTAACAATGACATGTAGATGGGAACGAGTAATTTTGGGGTCATTCGGCTAAAAAACCTGGTCGCCAGCAGCCATCTTGGATTTTACTCTTTGTATGACTAAATCCTTTAGCACGGGCTACAGGTCCTACTTTTAGTCTGATCATGATAAAATTTGTCATGAATGTTAATAATGACATGTAGATGGGAACGAGTCATTTTGGGGTCATTCGGCCAAAAAACATGGCCGCCAGCAGCCATCTTGGATTTTACTCTTTGTATGACTAAATCCTTTAGCACGGGCTACAGGTCGTACCTTTAGTCTGATCATCATAAAATTTGTCATGGTTGTTGAAATTGGAATGTAGATGGGAACGAGTCAGTTTGGGGTCATTCGGACAAAAAACATGGCCGCCAGCAGCCATATTGGGTTTAAAAATTTAATCCATTAGCACGGGCCACAGGTCGTACTGTTCTTCTGATCATCATGAAATTTGTCATGGATGATAATATTGACATGTAGATGGGAACGAGTAATTTTGGGGTCATTCGGCCAATAAACATGGCCGCCAGCAGCCATCTTCGATTTTACTCTTTGTATGACTAAATTCTTTAGCACGGGCTGCAGGTCGTACCTTTAGTCTGATCATCATAAAATGTGTCATGGATGTTATCAATGACATGTAGATGGGAACGAGTAATTTTGGGGTCATTCGGCCAAAATACATGGCCGCCAGCAGCCATCTTGGATTTTACTCTTTGTATGACTAAATCCTTTAGCACGGGCTACAGGTTGTACCTTTAATCTGATCATCATAAAATTTGTCATGAATGTTAATAATGACATGTTGATGGGAACAAGTCATTTTGGGATCATTCGGCCAAAAAACATGGCCGCCAGCAGCCATCTTGGATTTTACTCTTTGTATGACTAAATTCTTTAGCATGGGCTACAGGTCGTACCTTTAGTCTGATCGTCATAAAATTTGTCATGGATGTTAACGATGACATGTAGATGGGAACGACTCATTTTGGGGTCATTCGGTCGAAAACAAGGCCGCCAGCAGCCATCTTGGATTTTACTTTTCTCTTCATGTCTATAAACATGTATTAGATATTCAACTTTCCACATTCCTAATGGCTCCATTGACTGTAATACATTAAATTATTCCCTTTCCAAGTTGAGCTACAGTGTCATTGACACTTTCATATTATCTTCGGGATATATTAGTTGGGGCTACTTGCAATAGCATTACTTTCTGTATTAGTCGGGGCGACATTGATTTTCTTAAATTTTCGAGTATACAGGCACACCATATGAGGGAAGCAAGCCCTCGGTGACACCACATTCACACTATATGATCATGGAAATACTACAGATTTGTGCAAGAGATGCTGATTTAATAAGAAAAACTAGAGCTCCAGGACTGAGACACCAAAGCTCCAGTGATTACACACCATTTTTTGGACAGGGATGCTGATAATATGAAAATAGGGTTTTTTCCCCCTGATTTAAGTCAATAAGTAAACCATACAGTAATGCTCTAATTAATCGACTCCTTAACCACAGCAGAATTATGGATAACTTTTCAGGATTTAGTTGGAAATATGGCTTGTTGCCATTCATTGGAAAGCTCTCGAGAGCTTTTCGATGAATGGCAACAAGCCATATTTCCGACTAAATCCTGAAACGTTACCCATAATTCTGCTGTGGTTAAGAAGTCGATTAATTAGAGCATTACTGTATGAGGTAAGAAAGCCCTCATGCAGTGACACCGCATGCATGTATAGGCTAAAATCTGTGCAAAAATACATTAAAAACATCATACAAAAAATTACTAAGAGTTCCGGGAAGGCGACATCAATTCTTTGGATAGAGGGATGCTGATAATATGTAATTAGGGATTCTCCTTGTTGAACACATACTCACAGTTGACTGTTGAGTACAGGTCAAAATTAGCCCAATGCTCATCTTGTGTTGCTAGGTGATACACCAGGTCATGCTAATAGTTTATGGGTAGGTTAGATAGTAGTAACAATTATTCTTAAGTGCAATTAATTGCGCTTAAGCGTAATTAATTACTCTTAAGCGTAAATGCGCTTAAGCACAATATGTGGTATTTGCGCTTAAGCGCAATTGATTGCGCTTAAGCGCAATTATTTGCGCTTAAGCGCAATTCATTATTAAATGTGAATTTGGCCTCCCATACCAGTTACTTGGTCGTGGTAGCACAAACCAACTGAGCTATACTCTCCATTCTCAGCCTTTACGACAACCGTATTGAAGTTATAATGGACTGCATTGAAGGTTATATAACGATCAAGTTAAACGCACTGTCCTTTGAGTCAACGCAGTCATGTTGGAATTTCCTATCACCCTGCTGGAAAAGTATACTAACACTGAATTGCGTTAGACTATTTTGCAGTATACTAGTATCTTTTAATTTTGTTTTATTTACGTTCAGAATAATGTTTTTTATATTCCCACTCATAGTCTCCATTCAGACGCAGTATTGTTGCCGTTCAAAATGCTGTTCGAAAATATAAAAGATGGCACGATAAATGATGTATGATTGAGCCCTTTAAGGGAAATAAGTCATACGATCGATTGTGTCTGAGATCTTAATTTGTGGTAATCTGGGGGTGCGGACGGGGGGATTAGACGTATGTGCCACCATGAGGCACTCAAGAGTATTGAGTTGTCCCAGATTAACATATTTATTATTTTATATCAAATGTTATCTTCCAGGAACTGACATACTTCACAAAGAAAGAAATTATCCAGTAAGTATAACTCTGTATTTGCTCAGTTTAATGGTGATTGCATTCATGTACCAGTATATATACATACTGTCATACATGTTAACCTGTGATAATCCCAAATAGGGAGATTGGTCTTCCGAATTATGGAGATTTAGCCCAAATTGGGGAGATTTTTTTTTTATCACTACAAACTTTAAATTTTTACAGTTTATTGTTAAATATACTATGGTATATAGGTAACAAATAGTAAATTAGCATAATAAATTGACAACACACATAATTCTTAGGCCAAAGAAAATTGAATGTTTGATTTGGGTTACAAGTCGAAAAAAAAATAGGGTAGGTAGGTAGGCCTGAAATTTTTTATTTTTTTATTTTGACATATTCTTATTACTTTTCATGTGCATATTTTACTCCAAGATTGACATAAAACTACTTTTGATTATTTTTGTATAAATTTTAATATTGCACCATACTTTTACTAAGAAATCAACCTATTCTGAGATGCTGAAATGTGTTTTTTTGTATTTTATGAAATTTTTTGAGAAAAAATTCAATCTATTTTCTTGAAAACCGTGAAAAAAACTTTAGGGTAAGGGGTTTAAAATAGGGTTGGTAGGGAAACTCAAATCACAAATATTTTTTTGTGGCCTTATATATAAATTAAATGTAATATATATGAATTGTGATGGTGAAATAATTTGTGTTAGTTTATCGCTGATGTTTTCTATGGAGTGATATGGCTCTTGAGTACAAACTTTCACATAGCCGAACAAGTCCATAATATGTCTTTAACTTTACTGTTTACAGTGTTTTCAAGAGATTTCAGCAATTGGATCCAGCATCGATACAACAAGAGAAGAATGCGCGGGTATCAATGGACAAAGTAACAGAACTACCTGAACTCAAGGTATCCGTAAAACTATCCGAATCAAGCCTGAAAATACGTATAGTGTGTCTGATATTTGCAGAATAAGGTCCCCAGAGGGTGAATTTAGTATCATATTCACTCTCTGGGAACCTCATTTTGCTTAAGTCTCAACTTCTGGGAAGTATCTATACATGTATTCTCAAAACTGGGGAGCTTTAATATGATTCCAAGGTCTCCCACAGCAGTTGAGGCCTTGGCAGAATGAGGTCCCCAGAGGGTGAATTGGTGATGCTAGCCCACCGTCACTCAGAGACCTAGGATCAGATTGAGGTTCGCCAGTTGAAGTTGATGATGTTCACCCATTAGTCGTCTCGCTTATTCATGTTATCTTTTGCAAATTAGATGATATAGAAACGGATCGGAATGAAAAAAGTTACAAAAACCAATGGCGTAAAAATTCACCCAATGCATTATCATTGATATATTTTTATCAATGATTTTACAAACAAATCAGAGTAATGAATCGGAAATTTTAGTCGCGGGGGCTGGGGAGAAATGGGTCGCAATTCTGTGCAGTTTGTATACAGGCATATATGTTATTTTGTACCAATTACAATTTTTTCCGACATATTAAACAAGAATAAAAATGTTGCGTGTTTGGGGTCTCGGGAACATGTGCCCGTTCCTGAGAAAGAGGAAGTCAACTTTGCATGGCCTATTTGGCGCATGAGTGCTATGCTATCGTAAATGCCATTTTCAATGTTTTTCTAGAAAATTGGATTTGAAAGTTTGGGAGTTTTGCTTTCACACATGCCCTATATATAGTGTGTCTGATATTTCCCTATATGTCAGACATGCTTTCGCACAGAAACATGTCAGACATATAGGGAATACTGATGATATATTCTAGCTCATTGAAATCCACTCCAATATGGAATTTTATGACAAACTAATTGCCTGTTAATGATAAAAAGGCAAAAAACTGTTTGGAGATATGATATTTACAAACAGTCATGAAATGATCTCTATTGAGCAGTTCAGTCACATAAAAATCATAAAATACATAAATTTTGTGTGTTACTGTTACCCGATCTTTTCCACAAAAGCAAGGGTTTCACATCTGAAACTAAGAAAGCACCATTCTCAGCCATGCACTTCACTGGGTCTATTTCGGACAATGTTGCTTATCATTGATGCTTGAAGAAACAATGTTTTAGCACCGATTTTCATGTGCATGTGGTAGTAAATGGGTCAGTTAATTCGTTGCCAGTGGAGATACAACGAGTGCGTTCATCTCAGTGTTCATTTTTGGGGCTAGACCAAGCCTTGAAATAGGGTGTCTGTCATTTGCAGAATGAGGTCCCCAGAGGGTGAATTTAGTGATGCTACCCTGCATAGCGGGCATAGCATCACCAAATTCACCTTCTGGGGACCTCATTCTGCTGATGTGTAAGCAGAATGAGGTCCCCATAGGGTGAATTTGGTGATGCTAGCCCGCTATGCGGGGTAGCATCACTAAATTCACCCTCTGGGGACCTCATTCTGCAAATGACAGACACCCTATTTCAAGGGTGACTTCTGCAAATGACAGACACCCTATTTCAAGGCTTGGTCTTCTCGGTCTACAACACCTTGGGATATCGGTTAGGTTGATGCCGTTTTTTGAATGATGTTCCGATAATAAGTTAAAATAAATGAGTATTTAGTAAGGAAAGGGTTAACGCGTTGAACCCGGTTGGCTGTTAAACTGGCCAACACACTAAGGGTTATAACCTGATTGATTGGATAACCGGCTAGCCAACAGCATGGAGTTTTAAACATATATTTCAGGATTACATAAGGAAACTGTCGGTGGGCATGGCATTGCAAGGCCAACTTCTGAATGTATATTCATTTACTAGTATATCCAATAAATACCGGAAAAAAGAACAGCTGATACCATCTGAAACATCTGATGTAATTGCCTCAAACAATTCAATGACATCAATAAATACATACTATTATACTGCTCCTTTGCATAGGGAAACCTCTTGGTTGGAACGGTGTATGAGGCTCAACTACCAGATGTAGACTTGTTTATATGATAAATATTAGTGTTTTCTAATTCAGTGCATCTAATTTATATCTAAAATGAATTACATTTGTTTGATTCTGTTATGAAGTGCTTCAGATATCATTTTAAATTTCCCAATTTTGACCTACAACCCCGGGAATGTGGACTGCATTGGCACAAGTTCTTCAATGCTGCACCAGCGCAGCTCCCATCATGAAAGGGTAAAACATTTGTCTCTTTTTCAGGTGAACCCATTTAAAGACAGAATATGTAAAGTGTTTTCATCAAGCGGCGATGGTGACATGACTTTTGAAGACTTCCTTGACATGATGTCGGTTTTCAGTGAACAAGCTCCAAAACATATCAAGGTGGAATATGCCTTCAGAATATATGGTATGTACAACGAAATTATGTTATGCTATACCATACATGTACCTGAATTTAAAGACACAGATGGCCTTCGCGGTGGGTATTGATGTAAAAATAGTCACATCCGTTAAACCTGTCATAAACAAAAAGAATATTAAAATATAGACACACTTTGTTCTTATGCCAATCATAAATATTGCGTAAATAGTATGTTATTATCCAGTTTGTATGCTTTGTTATGTAAACAAAAGACAAAAACGTTAAAGAACTCGGCTTTTGTTTACATAACACAGCATACATACTTGACAATATCATAATATTTACAAGATATTTATGATTGGTTTAAAAACAAAATATGTGTATATTTTAATATTCTTTTTGTTTATGGCAGTAATAATTGATGTGACTAATTTAATAGTGGTGAAATGTCACTGTTTATACAGCATTTTCACACATCATGACACTATCATGGCTTTGGAAGAGCATGAAAATCAATTAAGGTTATAACCTATCAGTGTTGATTAGTGTTGAAGTCAAGCCTTGAAATAAAGTGTCTGTCATTTTCAGAATGAGGTCCCCAGAGGGTGAATTTAGTGATGCTACCCCACATAGCGGGCTAGCATCACCAAATTCACCCTCTGGGGACCTGATTCTGCTTACACCTCAGCATAATGAGGTTCCCAGAGGGTGAATTTGGTGATGCCAGCCCACTATGCGGGGTAGCATCACTAAATTCACCCTCTGGGGAGCTCATTCTGCAAATGACAGACACACTATTTCAAGGCTTGGTTGAAGTTACAGACAGTGAATCTGCACTTGTGAATTTTACCCAAAACAAATCAGAAGTACTTCCTGGGCCACATGGGGGAGAAAATGGCTGGTATTCCATATTTTGGAGGTTTTACCTATGGAAATCTGAGAGTCTCATGGACAATCCGTGAAACTTAACAGCTCTGTATACTATAGAGTACATCGTTTAATAATCACATTATTTTCTCTGTAGATTTTGATGAAGATGATGTCATCTCTAGTCGAGATCTTAAGGAGATGGTGGATCGTCTAACAGGAGAACAGAAGCTCACCGATGACGATATGCAGCAGCTTATTGATAATGTACGTATACAGTCAGAGTTATGGTCCTTACTTGCATCTTTGATCTTCATGGATATCGAACATGATCCTTAAACTTCAAACTATGATTAACCCTTTCTTATTTTACGAAATGGATTCTCTAATCAGTTATAAAAATATACATTGGAATGGTCTATTATTCATTTGGAGGGATGTTCAGGAAATATAAGCAGACAACTGATGATCAGAAGGATTCCTATTCGTAATGTTCAGATAATAAGTTCAACAAACTGCCTGTGGTCGTTTGTTGAACTTATTATCTGAATATTTCCTGAGGGAACTACTCATGACACAATTTTATTTTAAAGTTCACACTTGGCATTACTCACAATATACGTAATAATTTTATTCTATTTGTATAGCCATTATGAGTACCTTCTGTGATAATATTCTTGGTCAATCCCATTCCAGATTTTTGAAGAGGCTGACCTTGATGATGACGATTCTCTGTCGTTCGCTGAGTTTGAACATGTCATATCAAAGGCACCAGATTTCATGAAGTGAGTACAACGATTTAACATGTTGACTGCTGATACCCCTGTTGTAGGAGTTTAAATTAAAGATCATTGTGCCAATGTATTCTCTTATATATGCGAGTCTCCCATATATAAGAGAATACACTGGCTTATGTGCCATGACAGGGTTAATGCCTACATCACCTGTGTATCTGCCACTAAATAAAACAGGAAGTAATAAACAAAGATTGTTTTATTTGGGCACTAATGCTGATCACTAGTGAACCATTTTGCAGGAATAGAATGTTTTCAGGGCTATACACATTGACAATTTTGACTTATTCTGAAAGACATCGAAGCAGACATCGCTAAAAGCCTTGTGGTCAAGTTTGAATTCAGATTCGGTCTGCCCATTTTCACCAAAGTTATAGTCCTGGTCGACTTACAAGTTGAGAATCTGGGCTATGTCCAATGACTTTTTCATAACAACTTATAATTTGAAAATACATCCGATGAATTTTGCATCCATCATTGCGTGATTCAGAAAAAGTTAACAAAGACAGTTAGAAGGAAAGTTAACAAAGACAGTTAGAAGCAAAGTTTGATTCAATGGTTGTTCCCAGAATAAAAATTTTCGTTTCTAAAGCCACGGGTCAAATTAAGCCACCTTATTCGGGGGGACATATGGCTTAGTTGCCTTTTATCTATATTTTATTCACCATAAAATACCATGTTCTCAGTCCCTTCTCATCATCCGAATAAAGAGTCTTCAGAATGTTTGCGCATCGATAGTGTGAAAATAAAATTTGCAGTACCTTCACAGCCAATTTTTATATGGCTGTTTTGAAAAATGGTTATATTATGTTATCCATGTGTCTGTCGTAAGCCAGTCTGTCCATTAACATGAAGCAATCTCTGAATCGGCTATCTCTTGGTTTAGTAATAAAATTAATTTCAGTTACCCGTGGCCATTATTAGCTGAACAGTTACCCGTCGCCATTATTAATTACAGTTACCCGTGGCCATTATTAATTTCAGTTACCCGTGGCCATTATTAGCTGAACAGATATAGAGGATCTCCAACAAATTATGTTGGGATGTAAGATTTTATGAAACGAGTTTGATAAATTTGATTCACAATGAGTCGTAGATGAGTTTCATAATATCTTATATCCCATGTGCCTTTTTAACAAATCAAAATCTTTAAAAGAAGTGGAAAAATGCTTGTAAAATGCATACATGCACGGCATTGGCTGAGACGCTTCACAACTGTATACAATAGTATTGCACTCTCTGTCTTGCGACAAAAATATAGTCCCCCAATTTGCCTCTTTGTTTTTGTCCCTATTTTCGTTAGTGCAACGAAGTTGGACAATAATTGAACTTTAATGAACAAAGCAATCATTTTGCAATGTCTGGTATTAATGTCAAGTGCGGCTTTTCGAAATAGTATTAATCTGCATGTTAATTTTGTTGGCGTATCCCGGGAAGCATGCGGCTATTCGTCACTAGTGAGATATAAGGAAATATGTAATGGCTTTTTAAATGATATAATAGGGGTTTCATGTGATATAATAAGTTAGATGATAGACTGCATGTATTTATTTCATCAAAAATCACCCAAAAAAGTATCATTCATGCAATACAACATACCGGTATGTTTAAGACATGATTGAACATAGTTACCAATTACAGTAATGAATTGGAAATTTGAATCGTGAAACCGATCTGTTCGATCTCACTTTTATAAAAAACATACGATTATTTAGTACGGACTGGCTAGAGTGCCATATGCGGTACTTTAGCCATGTTCATCAACACCAAATTCGCGCATTCGTCACAACAGTGGCGGTGCCCAAGTGCTGAATTATTCAACGCCGAATCAATGGGCACATGCTTCGAGCACTTTCAGGCAGCATGATGTAATTTAGGATTTGAATCCACGTAGGATGATCAATTTCCAGAATCAGAATCACGTTCCTGGTTACTATAGTATTGACTTAAAATAGAGTAGTCCCATGTCGAAATACCAAACGATTTGTGCATGGAGGCCATCACGCAGTTCATATTTAAAACAAATTATGTCTGTATTTTGTATTCACGTGGCATGCAAATTAAAAGTATAGGCATATTGGGTACTTTAGTCAAACTGCTAAAAATGCCATAATTACAGTACTTTAACAGTCTGACTAGCAGTTCGGCTAAAGTGCCTTATATGGTATTTTATCAGCCCGGGTAAAGTGTCGTATACGGTTCTCTAACCATGGCCGATTAGAATTTTCCAGACAGATTGATCTCGATTAAATAGGCTACAGGCGCCGGGTATCGGGACCTTGCACACGGGTCTGAGAAACGGGAAATTGACTTTGCTTGTCCTAAACACTAATATTTGATTTAATCCTTTCCATTTCCAGCTCCTTCAGAATTAGACTGTGAGACCATTTGCTGTGGACCAAAAGAAAAAAAGTACCAAAACTTGAACCATGTGATGACGAGTGCGGAAAATGGCATAATATATGGGAGCATCATCTCTGAATTTTAAACCATGTGATATCGGTCAATCGACTCACTTTTATATATTCTCAGACTTTAACCCTTCCATGACTGGAGACTCCTGAAATTTTGCGAAAACCCTGTGCCAATGCAATCTCTTATATATGCGAGTCTCCCATAGAGAGCCTCACATATATGAGAATACATTGGCCTAACAATATTTACCTTGACCTGGTAAGCCAGTGCATTTTCTTATATTTGCGAGGCTCCCTATGGGAGACTCACATATATAAGAGAATGCAGTAGCACAGGATCTTTAATGCTGCACCAGTGCAGCTCCCGTCACGATAGGGTTAAATTCTCAGACTTTTAATATTTTTATAATCACTTTTTCTACAAGTTATTTACCACACTGCTGCAACTATATTTTTCACCATTTTTACTTCAGTCCTGAAGTTTGGCTCATGATCTACAAAAAAAAAACTAAAGGCACAAGTGGGATGTACTTATGATATTTCATTCCACTTCCAGAAAATTCCATTAAGGTTTCATTTCTTTATTTAGCTCCGGAAAATTGGATTACGGATTCATTTCTAAATTTAGCTCTGGAAAATTCCATTAAGGTTTCATTTCTAAATTTAGCTCCGCATCGCATGAACGATGTAAACAAAACTTCAGTTGGTTAATGAGATGTTGTTGTCTCTGATGGGAGATAATGCTCATATTTTTAAAACTAACAATGTCGAAGTGTTGTACAGCCTTGGTTTTCTATGCTCAATAAAGCCAACTTTAAGACCTGGTTCATCATTATTTGAACATTTTTATCTATAAAGAGCACTGGATGCTCACGTTCCGCAATCAATCCAGCTTAAGTTACCGTAAACTGTCAAGTGTCTGTCATCGGCAGTATTTCAGTTCACCGTGACCTTCTCACGAAAATTTTAACTATTTATTATCAACCAAACAATTTTACATTGTATATAAAATGTAAACTTCGCGGGATTTATAGAATACAGTATGCTCAAGTTGACAGTATATATACTGCATATATGCAACTAGTGATTCGACTCAAAATTTACCAATAATTCTATTCGAGATTTGATTCCAATGAGAATCGTGATTTGGAGAACCCTAGAAATCTCTCGATTCTACTGGAAAAAAAAAAGGGGGGGGGGTCCATCATTTTCTCTACAGAAACCGTACATTTGAATCGTAATAAATAATTGTGATAAGACAAACTTTGATTGGTGGTGACAAACTCAAGCCTTGATGTTTTGAAGTCAATAAATTATTTTGACTAGATAACTATAGTACATGCACATGTATATGAGAACCTCGAGGTGATTTACTATGTCAAACTATATGGCTTTAACCCATTCATGACTGGAGCTTCCTGAAAATTTGCAAAAAAACCCTGTGCCAATGCATTCTCTAATATATGCGGGTCTACCATAGGGAGCCTCGCATATATAAGAGAATATCTTGGCCAATATTTATCTTGACATTGTAAGCCAGTGTATTCTCTTATATAATCGAGGCTCCCTAGGGAAACTCGTATATATATAAGAGAATGCACTGGCACAGCTCCAGTCATGCAATGGTTAAGATAAGTTTTGTGAATATCTCCTTATTGTGTTTGTTGTATCATATTTATATAGGAAATTTATTTAATATTGTTATTTTAATAATTCTTTTAAGTCTCCATGATCAAATATATAATATGAGTGACATGAATCACCTTAATTTGCTTGTTGTGTAAATACATGTACTGTCCATGTATATTAATAATCACTGTATCTTTAAAGGTACTCAATCCGATTTGATGGTCCCCATATCATCACATTCCAACAACAACATTTAACAAAATACTGCTTCAGTTATCAGAATCGATTATTTGCCCAAAAATAATTATAACTATAGTCAACTATAGTATAACATTGTCCGAAACATGTTATTTATCAACATTTTGTTCAACGAAATATGGCCGGATTGTCAAATGTTCACACACAAAGCCACTTGATTTCAGAGTTATCCATCTTCATCTGCAATTTGGTCCGAGACCGTCGCCTTGAAAAACATTTGCCAGGCGGAAAAATTACATATCTCGAGAAATAACAAATTTCAAAAATTGATATCTGATCACTCTTGAGCTTGATTGGTGGGTTCCTCAACTCGAATCAAATATCTTTTACTCCCGAGCCAAAGAAATAGTAATTTAGGAGCGTTAATTCGGATTCTGCATCTTTAAATATAATGGTTGTATGGAGGTTCCATCATTATGAAATAAGATATTTGCTCTATAACTGCTGATAATCACCTCTGTTCAGGCCTGAGATATGGTACCAGACATTTGCAGAATGAGGTTCTCAGAGGGTGTTTAGTGACGCTGCCCTGCAGTGGGCTAGATTCACCAAATTCATTCTCTGGGGCTTATTCTGCATGGTCTCAACTGCTATGCAAGTCTAGACACAGATTAAAGTTCCCAGATGGTGAATATTGTGATGTGCTCCCATTGGGTACCTCGATTATGCAATGTGTCATCTGCCAATTTAGGGATATGGAGAAACTAAACTATAAAAGAAAAGTATCCAGAAGAAGTTTCCAAAAAACTTGCTAATTTGATCAATATACTTTCTAGAGAAGATGATGCCTAAGCAGAATGAGGTCCCCAGTGGGTGAATTTGGTTATGCTAGCCGTTACTGTATGCTCTATCAATAATATAATTTTTACGAAATATTACTTTCTAATGTCACCCGGTTAGACTATATTTGTGGGAGCGTTATTTATTTTTCTTGCACCTGGAAATGAATCTCTCTTCATAAATATTAGAAATACAATGTATGCCAATTGCAGCATAATACTATAGTGACAATTAAAATTATAAGTGTTAAATGTGCATGATGCAATATGAATGAAAGTGAATACATTGTTACAACCTAACGATAATTCTACAATGTTGTGCCTTACTATCTCTAAAAAATTACTTTCTTGTATATCACTTGTGGGCTTCTAAAATGTTGTATCTGGCGTTTTGGTATGAAAGCACTTTTTTTCATATTTAAAATCTTCGGGTTCAATTTAATAAGTTCCTCAAAGAACTTGTCTCTTTTTCAATTATAAATGCCATTTTTCGGGAAAAATGATGTTCTAAAAGTTGTATCAGGGATTCCTGAAAAATGTTATTGTTAATTCTAAAATTTCGATTATCTTATTTTTCTAATCTGTTAAGATAATTATTGGATTATTTTGAAGAGGGGGTTTCCTCCTTATCCTGAGTGAGGACTAATCAAACCCATGGGAATCATCAAAACTAAATGTTGTATCTCACGATTAATTACTTCTAAAATTTATTACCATAACTCGTTTTTCGCATCATCTAGGAGATATATGAATGTTTATCTGTTATAGCAACTGTGATATAAAGGATTAATATCATGCAAATTTATAGCTATTGTCGGATACCATTTAAATTTCCAGAGAGTGTTTTTGTTTACCGTAATATTTGAGATACTTTTTAGAAGCCTGCCGGCAATATCTAACAAATTGGTTTGTCTTATAGTCAGGTTTTATCATCAATATATTCTTGTTGAATAAAAATTGTTATTTCACTAAATACTTGTTTTTGTCTTCTTAGATTCATCAAAATCATATTTTTTCTGCAACAAGTTATCCCAATTATACGTTTTATGGGAAAGTGCATTTATATATATCCAGAAAACAGTGTTTTAGAGTCAAGGATATGTTATCCTATTGTCAGAATATTCTATTGTTTTCAATAGCAAGCCATTCTGTCTGCTTTATCAGCAATATGAACAAAAAAAACCTATCAAAATTCGTATGAATCTCAACTTTCAATATAACAATACAATACATGTAACATGATTTTCAATGGTATTAACTGCCCCACACGAATAATGAACCCTTTCATGACTGGAGCTGTGCTGTTGCAGCATTAATGTGCCAGTGCATTCTCTTATAAATGCAAGTCACACATAGGGAGCCTCACATATAAAAGAGAATGCACTGGCTTACAAGGCCAATATATTCGAGAATGCATTGGCACAGGGTTTTTGCAAAATTTCATGAAGCTCCAGTCATGGAAGAGTAAACAGACTGCCCAACAAAATCATGTTGCTATTATTATCAGTGACTTGGTCATGCGGCGAGCCGATAATGAACATAGCATCTCTTTATCGGCCCTGTGTTTGATGACGTTACACTATTTGGAATGCCCCAAAAAACTATTAATAAACTAGAAAATGCCCTATAAAGTGATAATAATTAACAGTAGTTCTACACTTAGCAATTGAATTTGGTAAATGTTTTGCTACCACAAAATACAGGTCAAGTCGAATTTCATGGTTCTGGGTGCACATATGAATTTCATGGTTCTGGGTGCACATATTAATATCATGGTTCTGGGTGCACATATGAATTTCATGGTTCTGGGTGCACATATGAATTTCATGGTTCTGGGTGCACATATGAATTTCATGGTCCTGGGTGCACATATGAATTTCATGGTTCTGGGTGCACATATGAATTTCATGGTCCTGGGTGCACCTATGAATTTCATGGTTCTGGGTGCACATATTAATATCATGGTTCTGGGTGCACATATGAATTTCATGGTTCTGGGTGCACATATGAATTTCATGGTTCTGGGTGCACATATGAATTTCATGGTCCTGGGTGCACATATGAATTTCATGGTTCTGGGTGCACATATGAATTTCATGGTTCTGGGTGCACATATGAATTTCATGGTTCTGGGTGCTCCTATGAATTTCATGGTTCTGGGTGCACATATGAATTTCATGGTCCTGGGTGCTCCTATGAATTTCATGGTCCTGCATGCACCTATGAATTTCATGGTCCTGGGTGCACATATGAATTTCATGGTTCTGGGTGCACATATGAATTTCATGGTTCTGGGTGCACATATGAATTTCATGGTTCTGGGTGCACATATGAATTTCATGGTCCTGGGTGCTCCTATGAATTTCATGGTTCTGGGTGCACATATGAATTTCATGGTTCTGGGTGCACATATGAATTTCATGGTTCTGGGTGCTCCTATGAATTTCATGGTTCTGGGTGCACATATGAATTTCATGGTTCTGGGTGCACATATGAATTTCATGGTTCTGGGTGCACATATGAATTTCATGGTTCTGGTGCACATATGAATTTCATGGTTCTGGGTGCACATATTAATTTCATGGTTCTGGGTGCACATATGAATTTCATGGTCCTGGGTGCACCTATGAATTTCATGGTTCTGGGTGCTCCTATGAATTTCATGGTTCTGGGTGCACATATGAATTTCATGGTTCTGGGTGCACATATGAATTTCATGGTTCTGGGTG
This sequence comes from Siphonodentalium dalli, assembly GCA_032622095.1. Classification (NCBI taxonomy): domain Eukaryota; kingdom Metazoa; phylum Mollusca; class Scaphopoda; order Gadilida; family Siphonodentaliidae; genus Siphonodentalium; species Siphonodentalium dalli. The sequence goes on from CP136069.1 coordinate 190,317,811, forward strand.
CTCCTATGAATTTCATGGTTCTGGGTGCTCCTATGAATTTCATGGTTCTGGGTGCACATATGAATTTCATGGTTCTGGGTGCACATATTAATATCATGGTTCTGGGTGCACATATGAATTTCATGGTCCTGCATGCACCTATGAATTTCATGGTTCTGGGTGCTCCTATGAATTTCATGGTTCTGGGTGCACATATTAATATCATGGTTCTGGGTGCACATATTAATATCATGGTTCTGGGTGCACATATTAATATCATGGTTCTGGGTGCACATGAATTTCATGGTCCTGGGTGCTCCTATGAATTTCATGGTTCTGGGTGCACATATGAATTTCATGGTTCTGGGTGCACATATGAATTTCATGGTTCTGGGTGCACATATTAATATCATGGTTCTGGGTGCACATATTAATATCATGGTTCTGGGTGCACATATGAATTTCATGGTCCTGGGTGCTCCTATGAATTTCATGGTTCTGGGTGCACCTATGAATTTCATGGTTCTGGGTGCACATATGAATTTCATGGTTCTGGGTGCACATATGAATTTCATGGTTCTGGGTGCACCTATGAATTTCATGGTTCTGGGTGCACATATGAATTTCATGGTCCTGGGTGCACATATGAATTTCATGGTTCTGGGTGCACATATGAATTTCATGGTTCTGGGTGCACATATGAATTTCATGGTTCTGGGTGCACATATGAATTTCATGGTCCTGGGTGCACCTATGAATTTCATGGTCCTGGGTGCACATATGAATTTCATGGTTCTGGGTGCACATATGAATTTCATGGTCCTGGGTGCACATATGAATTTCATGGTCCTGGGTGCACATATGAATTTCATGGTCCTGGGTGCACATATGAATTTCATGGTTCTGGGTGCACATATGAATTTCATGGTCCTGGGTGCACCTATGAATTTCATGGTCCTGGGTGCACATATGAATTTCATGGTTCTGGGTGCACATATGAATTTCATGGTCCTGGGTGCACATATGAATTTCATGGTCCTGGGTGCACATATGAATTTCATGGTCCTGGGTGCACATATGAATTTCATGGTTCTGGGTGCACATATGAATTTCATGGTCCTGGGTGCACATATGAATTTCATGGTCCTGGGTGCACATATGAATTTCATGGTTCTGGGTGCACATATGAATTTCATGGTCCTGCATGCACCTATGAATTTCATGGTCCTGGGTGCACATATGAATTTCATGGTTCTGGGTGCACATATGAATTTCATGGTTCTGGGTGCACCTATGAATTTCATGGTCCTGGGTGCACATATGAATTTCATGGTCCTGGGTGCACATATGAATTTCATGGTCCTGGGTGCTCCTATGAATTTCATGGTTCTGGGTGCACATATGAATTTCATGGTTCTGGGTGCACATATGAATTTCATGGTTCTGGGTGCACATATGAATTTCATGGTTCTGGGTGCACATATAAATTTCATGGTTCTGGGTGCACATATGAATTTCATGGTTCTGGGTGCACATATGAATTTCATGGTTCTGGGTGCACATATGAATTTCATGATTCTGGGTGCACATATGAATTTCATGATTCTGGGTGCACCTATGAATTTCATGGTTCTGGGTGCACATATGAATTTCATGATTCTGAGTGCACATATGAATTTCATGGTTCTGGGTGCACATATGAATTTCATGGTCCTGGGTGCACATATGAATTTCATGGTCCTGGGTGCTCCTATGAATTTCATGGTTCTGGGTGCACATATGAATTTCATGGTTCTGGGTGCACATATGAATTTCATGGTTCTGGGTGCACATATGAATTTCATGGTCCTGGGTGCACATATGAATTTCATGGTTCTGGGTGCACATATGAATTTCATGGTTCTGGGTGCACATATGAATTTCATGGTTCTGGGTGCACATATGAATTTCATGATTCTGGGTGCACCTATGAATTTCATGGTTCTGGGTGCACATATGAATTTCATGATTCTGGGTGCACATATGAATTTCATGGTCCTGGGTGCACATATGAATTTCATGGTTCTGGGTGCACATATGAATTTCATGGTTCTGGGTGCACATATGAATTTCATGGTCCTGGGTGCACATATGAATTTCATGGTCCTGGGTGCACATATGAATTTCATGGTTCTGGGTGCACATATGAACTTCATGGTCCTGGGTGCACATATGAATTTCATGGTCCTGGGTGCACATAAGAATTTCATGGATCTGGGTGCACATATGAATTTCATGGTCCTGGGTGCACCTATGAATTTCATGGTTCTGGGTGCACATATGAATTTCATGGTTCTGGGTGCACCTATGAATTTCATGGTCCTGGGTGCACATATGAATTTCATGGTTCTGGGTGCACATATGAATTTCATGGTTCTGGGTGCACATATGAATTTCATGGTCCTGGGTGCACATATGAATTTCATGGTCCTGGGTGCACCTATGAATTTCATGGTCCTGGGTGCACCTATGAATTTCATGGTCCTGGGTGCACATATGAATTTCATGGTCCTGGGTGCACATATGAACTTCATGGTCCTGGGTGCACATATGAATATCATGGTTCTGGGTGCACATATGAATTTCATGGTCCTGGGTGCACCTATGAATTTCATGGTCCTGGGTGCACCTATGAATTTCATGGTCCTGGGTGCACATATGAATTTCATGGTCCTGGGTGCACATATGAATTTCATGGTCCTGGGTGCACATATGAATTTCATGGTCCTGGGTGCACATATGAATTTCATGGTCCTGGGTGCACATATGAATTTCATGGATCTGGGTGCACCTATGAATTTCATGGTCCTGGGTGCACATATGAATTTCATGGTCCTGGGTGCACATATGAATTTCATGGTCCTGGGTGCACCTATGAATTTCATGGTTCTGGGTGCACCTATGAATTTCATGGTTCTGGGTGCACATATGAATTTCATGGTCCTGGGTGCACATATGAATATCATGGTTCTGGGTGCACCTATGAATTTCATGGATCTGGGTGCACATATGAATTTCATGGTCCTGGGTGCACATATGAATATCATGGTCCTGGGTGCACATATGAACTTCATGGTTCTGGGTGCACATATGAATTTCATGGTTCTGGGTGCACATATGAATTTCATGGTTCTGGGTGCACCTATGAATTTCATGGTCCTGGGTGCACCTATGAATTTCATGGTCCTGGGTGCACATATGAATTTCATGGTCCTGGGTGCACCTATGAATTTCATGGTCCTGGGTGCACCTATGAATTTCATGGTCCTGGGTGCACATATGAATATCATGGTTCTGGGTGCACATATGAATATCATGGTTCTGGGTGCACATATGAATTTCATGGTTCTGGGTGCACATATGAATTTCATGGTTCTGGGTGCACATATGAACTTCATGGTTCTGGGTGCACATATGAATTTCATGGTCCTGGGTGCACATATGAATTTCATGGTTCTGGGTGCACATATGAATTTCATGGTCCTGGGTGCACCTATGAATTTCATGGTCCTGGGTGCACATATGAATTTCATGGTCCTGGGTGCACCTATGAATTTCATGGTCCTGGGTGCACATATGAATATCATGGTTCTGGGTGCACCTATGAATTTCATGGTTCTGGGTGCTCCTATGAATTTCATGGTCCTGGGTGCTCCTATGAATTTCATGGTTCTGGGTGCACCTATGAATTTCATGGTCCTGGGTGCACATATGAATATCATGGTTCTGGGTGCACATATGAATTTCATGGTCCTGCGTGCACCTATGAATTTCATGGTCCTGGGTGCACATATGAATTTCATGGTCCTGCATGCACCTATGAATTTCATGGTTCTGGGTGCACATATGAATTTCATGGTTCTGGGTGCACATATGAACTTCATGGTTCTGGGTGCACATATGAATTTCATGGTCCTGCATGCACCTATGAATTTCATGGTCCTGCATGCACATATGAATTTCATGGTCCTGCATGCACCTATGAATTTCATGGTTCTGGGTGCACATATGAATTTCATGGTCCTGCATGCACCTATGAATTTCATGGTTCTGGGTGCACATATGAATTTCATGGTTCTGGGTGCACATATGAATTTCATGGTTCTGGGTGCACATATGAATTTCATGGTCCTGCATGCACCTATGAATTTCATGGTTCTGGGTGCACATATGAATTTCATGGTCCTGCATGCACCTATGAATTTCATGGTCCTGCATGCACATATGAATTTCATGGTCCTGCATGCACCTATGAATTTCATGGTTCTGGGTGCACATATGAATTTCATGGTCCTGGGTGCACATATGAATTTCATGGTCCTGCATGCACCTATGAATTTCATGGTCCTGCATGCACATATGAATTTCATGGTCCTGCATGCACCTATGAATTTCATGGTTCTGGGTGCACCTATGAATTTCATGGTCCTGGGTGCACATATGAATTTCATGGTCCTGCATGCACATATGAATTTCATGGTCCTGCATGCACCTATGAATTTCATGGTTCTGCATGCACCTATGAATTTCATGGTTCTGGGTGCACCTATGAATTTCATGGTCCTGCATGCACCTATGAATTTCATGGTCCTGGGTGCACCTATGAATTTCATGGTCCTGGGTGCTCCTATGAATTTCATGGTTCTGGGTGCACATATGAATTTCATGGTCCTGCATGCACCTATGAATTTCATGGTTCTGGGTGCACATATGAATTTCATGGTCCTGCATGCACCTATGAATTTCATGGTTCTGGGTGCACATATGAATTTCATGGTTCTGGGTGCACATATGAACTTCATGGTTCTGGGTGCACATATGAATTTCATGGTCCTGCATGCACCTATGAATTTCATGGTCCTGCATGCACATATGAATTTCATGGTTCTGGGTGCACATATGAATTTCATGGTTCTGGGTGCTCCTATGAATTTCATGGTTCTGGGTGCACATATGAATTTCATGGTCCTGGGTGCTCCTATGAATTTCATGGTTCTGGGTGCACATATGAATTTCATGGTCCTGCATGCACCTATGAATTTCATGGTCCTGGGTGCACATATGAATTTCATGGTTCTGGGTGCACATATGAATTTCATGGTTCTGGGTGCACATATGAATTTCATGGTCCTGGGTGCACATATGAATTTCATGGTCCTGGGTGCACATATGAATTTCATAGTTCTGGGTGCACATATGAACTTCATGGTCCTGGGTGCACATATGAATTTCATGGTCCTGGGTGCACATATGAATTTCATGGTCCTGGGTGCTCCTGTGAATTTCATGGTCCTGGGTGCACCTATGAATTTCATGGTTCTGGGTGCACATATGAATTTCATGGTTCTGGGTGCACCTATGAATTTCATGGTCCTGGGTGCACATATGAATTTCATGGTTCTGGGTGCACATATGAATTTCATGGTTCTGGGTGCACATATGAATTTCATGGTCCTGGGTGCACATATGAATTTCATGGTCCTGGGTGCACCTATGAATTTCATGGTCCTGGGTGCACCTATGAATTTCATGGTCCTGGGTGCACATATGAATTTCATGGTCCTGGGTGCACATATGAACTTCATGGTTCTGGGTGCACATATGAATTTCATGGTTCTGGGTGCACATATGAATTTCATGGTCCTGGGTGCACCTATGAATTTCATGGTCCTGGGTGCACCTATGAATTTCATGGTCCTGGGTGCACATATGAATTTCATGGTCCTGGGTGCACATATGAATTTCATGGTCCTGGGTGCACATATGAACTTCATGGTTCTGGGTGCACATATGAATTTCATGGTCCTGGGTGCACATATGAATTTCATGGATCTGGGTGCACCTATGAATTTCATGGTCCTGGGTGCACATATGAATTTCATGGTCCTGGGTGCACATATGAATTTCATGGTCCTGGGTGCACCTATGAATTTCATGGTTCTGGGTGCACCTATGAATTTCATGGTTCTGGGTGCACATATGAATTTCATGGTCCTGGGTGCACATATGAATATCATGGTTCTGGGTGCACATATGAATTTCATGGATCTGGGTGCACATATGAATTTCATGGTCCTGGGTGCACATATGAATATCATGGTCCTGGGTGCACATATGAACTTCATGGTTCTGGGTGCACATATGAATTTCATGGTTCTGGGTGCACATATGAATTTCATGGTTCTGGGTGCACCTATGAATTTCATGGTCCTGGGTGCACCTATGAATTTCATGGTCCTGGGTGCACATATGAATTTCATGGTCCTGGGTGCACCTATGAATTTCATGGTCCTGGGTGCACCTATGAATTTCATGGTCCTGGGTGCACATATGAATATCATGGTTCTGGGTGCACATATGAATATCATGGTTCTGGGTGCACATATGAATTTCATGGTTCTGGGTGCACATATGAATTTCATGGTTCTGGGTGCACATATGAACTTCATGGTTCTGGGTGCACATATGAATTTCATGGTCCTGGGTGCACATATGAATTTCATGGTTCTGGGTGCACATATGAATTTCATGGTCCTGGGTGCACATATGAATTTCATGGTCCTGGGTGCACCTATGAATTTCATGGTCCTGGGTGCACATATGAATATCATGGTTCTGGGTGCACCTATGAATTTCATGGTTCTGGGTGCTCCTATGAATTTCATGGTCCTGGGTGCTCCTATGAATTTCATGGTTCTGGGTGCACCTATGAATTTCATGGTCCTGGGTGCACATATGAATATCATGGTTCTGGGTGCACATATGAATTTCATGGTTCTGGGTGCACCTATGAATTTCATGGTCCTGGGTGCACATATGAATTTCATGGTCCTGGGTGCACCTATGAATTTCATGGTCCTGGGTGCACATATGAATATCATGGTTCTGGGTGCACCTATGAATTTCATGGTTCTGGGTGCTCCTATGAATTTCATGGTCCTGTGTGCTCCTATGAATTTCATGGTTCTGGGTGCACCTATGAATTTCATGGTCCTGGGTGCACATATGAATATCATGGTTCTGGGTGCACATATGAATTTCATGGTTCTGGGTGCACATATGAATTTCATGGTCCTGGGTGCACCTATGAATTTCATGGTCCTGGGTGCACATATGAATTTCATGGTCCTGGGTGCACATATGAATTTCATGGTTCTGGGTGCACATATGAATTTCATGGTCCTGGGTGCACATATGAATTTCATGGTCCTGGGTGCACATATGAATTTCATGGTCCTGGTGCACCTATGAATTTCATGGTCCTGGGTGCACCTATGAATTTCATGGTCCTGGGTGCACATATGAATTTCATGGTCCTGGGTGCACCTATGAATTTCATGGTCCTGGGTGCACATATGAATTTCATGGTTCTGGGTGCACCTATGAATTTCATGGTTCTGGGTGCACATATGAATTTCATGGTCCTGGGTGCTCCTATGAATTTCATGGTTCTGGGTGCACATATGAATTTCATGGTCCTGGGTGCACATATGAATTTCATGGTTCTGGGTGCACATATGAATTTCATGGTCCTGGGTGCACATATGAACTTCATGGTTCTGGGTGCACATATGAATTTCATGGTCCTGGGTGCACATATGAATTTCATGGATCTGGGTGCACCTATGAATTTCATGGTCCTGGGTGCACATATGAATTTCATGGTCCTGGGTGCACATATGAATTTCATGGTCCTGGGTGCACCTATGAATTTCATGGTTCTGGGTGCACCTATGAATTTCATGGTTCTGGGTGCACATATGAATTTCATGGTCCTGGGTGCACATATGAATATCATGGTTCTGGGTGCACATATGAATTTCATGGATCTGGGTGCACATATGAATTTCATGGTCCTGGGTGCACATATGAATATCATGGTCCTGGGTGCACATATGAACTTCATGGTTCTGGGTGCACATATGAATTTCATGGTTCTGGGTGCACATATGAATTTCATGGTTCTGGGTGCACCTATGAATTTCATGGTCCTGGGTGCACCTATGAATTTCATGGTCCTGGGTGCACCTATGAATTTCATGGTCCTGGGTGCACCTATGAATTTCATGGTCCTGGGTGCACATATGAATATCATGGTTCTGGGTGCACATATGAATATCATGGTTCTGGGTGCACATATGAATATCATGGTTCTGGGTGCACATATGAATTTCATGGTTCTGGGTGCACATATGAATTTCATGGTTCTGGGTGCACATATGAACTTCATGGTTCTGGGTGCACATATGAATTTCATGGTCCTGGGTGCACATATGAATTTCATGGTTCTGGGTGCACATATGAATGTCATGGTCCTGGGTGCACCTATGAATTTCATGGTCCTGGGTGCACATATGAATTTCATGGTCCTGGGTGCACCTATGAATTTCATGGTCCTGGGTGCACATATGAATATCATGGTTCTGGGTGCACCTATGAATTTCATGGTTCTGGGTGCACCTATGAATTTCATGGTCCTGGGTGCACATATGAATATCATGGTTCTGGGTGCACATATGAATTTCATGGTTCTGGGTGCACATATGAATTTCATGGTCCTGGGTGCACCTATGAATTTCATGGTCCTGGGTGCACATGAATTTCATGGTCATGGGTGCACATATGAATTTCATGGTTCTGGGTGCACATATGAATTTCATGGTCCTGGGTGCACATATGAATTTCATGGTCCTGGGTGCACATATGAATTTCATGGTCCTGGGTGCACCTATGAATTTCATGGTCCTGGGTGCACCTATGAATTTCATGGTCCTGGGTGCACATATGAATTTCATGGTCCTGGGTGCACCTATGAATTTCATGGTCCTGGGTGCACATATGAATTTCATGGTTCTGGGTGCACCTATGAATTTCATGGTTCTGGGTGCCCATATGAATTTCATGGTCTTGGGTGCTCCTATGAATTTCATGGTTCTGGGTGCACATATGAATTTCATGGTCCTGGGTGCACATATGAATTTCATGGTTCTGGGTGCACATATGAATTTCATGGATCTGGGTGCACATATGAATTTCATGGTCCTGGGTGCACATATGAATTTCATGGATCTGGGTGCACATATGAATTTCATGGTTCTGGGTGCACATATGAATTTCATGGTCCTGGGTGCACATATGAATTTCATGGTCCTGGGTGCACATATTAATATCATGGTCCTGGGTGCACATATTAATATCATGGTTCTGGGTGCACATATTAATATCATGGTTCTGGGTGCACATATGAATTTCATGGATCTGGGTGCACATATGAATTTCATGGTTCTGGGTGCACATATGAATTTCATGGTTCTGGGTGCTCCTATGAATTTCATGGATCTGGGTGCACATATGAATTTCATGGTTCTGGGTGCACATATGAATTTCATGGTTCTGGGTGCACATATGAATTTCATGGTCCTGGGTGCACATATTAATATCATGGTTCTGGGTGCACATATTAATATCATGGTTCTGGGTGCTCCTATGAATTTCATGAATCTGGGTGCACATATGAATTTCATGGTTCTGGGTGCACATATGAATTTCATGGTTCTGGGTGCACATATTAATATCATGGTTCTGGGTGCACATATGAATTTCATGGTTCTGGGTGCACATATGAATTTCATGGTTCTGGGTGCACATATGAATTTCATGGATCTGGGTGCACATATGAATTTCATGGTTCTGGGTGCACATATGAATTTCATGGTCCTGGGTGCACATATTAATATCATGGTTCTGGGTGCACATATTAATATCATGGTTCTGGGTGCACATATTAATATCATGGTTCTGGGTGCACATATGAATTTCATGGTTCTGGGTGCACATATGCATTTCATGGTTCTGGGTGCACATATGAATTTCATGGATCTGGGTGCACATATGAATTTCATGGTTCTGGGTGCACATATGAATTTCATGGTTCTGGGTGCACATATGAATTTCATGGTTCTGGGTGCACATATGAATTTCATGGTCCTGGGTGCACATATTAATATCATGGTTCTGGGTGCACATATTAATATCATGGTTCTGGGTGCACATATTAATATCATGGTTCTGGGTGCTCCTATGAATTTCATGATCTGGGTGCACATATGAATTTCATGGTTCTGGGTGCTCCTATGAATTTCATGGATCTGGGTGCACATATGAATTTCATGGTTCTGGGTGCACATATGAATTTCATGGTTCTGGGTGCACATATGAATTTCATGGTCCTGCATGCACCTATGAATTTCATGGTTCTGGGTGCTCCTATGAATTTCATGGATCTGGGTGCACATATGAATTTCATGGTTCTGGGTGCACATATGAATTTCATGGTTCTGGGTGCACATATGAATTTCATGGTTCTGGGTGCACATATGAATTTCATGGATCTGGGTGCACATATGAATTTCATGGTCCTGGGTGCACATATGAATTTCATGGATCTGGGTGCACATATGAATTTCATGGTTCTGGGTGCACATATGAATTTCATGGTCCTGGGTGCACATATGAATTTCATGGTCCTGGGTGCACATATTAATATCATGGTCCTGGGTGCACATATTAATATCATGGTTCTGGGTGCACATATTAATATCATGGTTCTGGGTGCACATATTAATATCATGGTTCTGGGTGCACATATTAATATCATGGTTCTGGGTGCACATATTAATATCATGGTTCTGGGTGCACATATTAATATCATGGTTCTGGGTGCACATATGAATTTCATGGATCTGGGTGCACATATGAATTTCATGGTTCTGGGTGCACATATGAATTTCATGGTTCTGGGTGCTCCTATGAATTTCATGGATCTGGGTGCACATATGAATTTCATGGTTCTGGGTGCACATATGAATTTCATGGTTCTGGGTGCACATATGAATTTCATGGTTCTGGGTGCACATATGAATTTCATGGTTCTGGGTGCACATATGAACTTTATGGTCCTGGGTGCACATATGAATTTCATGGTCCTGGGTGCACATATTAATATCATGGTTCTGGGTGCACATATTAATATCATGGTTCTGGGTGCTCCTATGAATTTCATGGATCTGGGTGCACATATGAATTTCATGGTTCTGGGTGCACATATGAATTTCATGGTTCTGGGTGCACATATTAATATCATGGTTCTGGGTGCACATATTAATATCATGGTTCTGGGTGCACATATTAATATCATGGTTCTGGGTGCACATATTAATATCATGGTTCTGGTGCACATATGAATTTCATGGTCCTGGGTGCACATATTAATATCATGGTTCTGGGTGCACATATGAATTTCATGGTCCTGGGTGCACATATTAATATCATGGTTCTGGGTGCACATATTAATATCATGGTTCTGGGTGCACATATTAATATCATGGATCTGGGTGCACATATTAATATCATGGTTCTGGGTGCACATATTAATATCATGGTTCTGGGTGCACATATTAATATCATGGTTCTGGGTGCACATATGAATTTCATGGTTCTGGGTGCACATATTAATATCATGGTTCTGGGTGCATATATTAATATCATGGTTCTGGGTGCACCTATGAATTTCATGGTCCTGGGTGCACATATTAATATCATGGTTCTGGGTGCACATATTAATATCATGGATCTGGGTGCACATATTAATATCATGGTCCTGGGTGCACATATTAATATCATGGTTCTGGGTGCACATATTAATATCATGGTTCTGGGTGCACATATTAATATCATGGTTCTGGGTGCACATATTAATATCATGGTTCTGGGTGCACATATTAATATCATGGTTCTGGGTGCACCTATGAATTTCATGGTTCTGGGTGCACATATGAATTTCATGGTTCTGGGTGCACATATGAATTTCATGGTTCTGGGTGCACATATGAATTTCATGGATCTGCGTGCACATATGAATTTCATGGTTCTGGGTGCACATATGAATTTCATGGTTCTGGGTGCACATATGAAT